>JAAEAF010012220.1:0-17495 GCA_011037195.1 Triatoma infestans | reverse complement strand
TTCATCGCCAAACATAATTTTATTTCACAACACGCACGTAAAATTAAAGATGCTGCTTTAAACTTTTCAACTTGTTTAGCTTGCCCATCCATCAAACGTTTAAAATAATCTTTGGGTTTTGTAGCAAGACAGCGTAAATCGTGGGAAAATGGCGTTTTAACTTGATAGGAACCATTTCGCTATTAGACAATTTTTCTCCACATACTATACCTTGTGGAATGTGATATTCTTTCTCGTTGTGTGTAAAACCGAAGTTTAAATATTCGTCAGAATACTGTCGATTAATTTTTCTCACTTCATTTCATATAATTTTGTCTTCTGAATGAGAATATGTGCAGCCACATCACAATTCCACTTTCACTTCTACTAGCTTCACAATTAACATTCTGCTGTGAATCTTGTTTTCTTTTAATAACAAATTTATCCAATGTGGGAATGTCACGATGTTTAAAATCTTAAAAAACCATTTAAATTGATAGGAAATGAATAAAACTGTTTATTAATAATAAAAAAAATCTTGTGTGAAACACTCACACAACTTTCTCTTACTCCAGTTCTCAAAATTATAATTGACAAATTTTTTAGTTTGTGTACCACATTTATTGAAATTCTTCGAAAACTGAAAAAACTGTCCACAGTAAAAGCGCACTTCCGGTTTTCTAATTTTCTTGAAACTCGGAAATTTGGCCATCTATTTATTTCTTATTAATTTTGGATGATAGAATTGTATAATCAACTATGATAGCATTTTAGAGGAAGCTGTAACCCCACCCCTCCCCCAAAAGTGCCCTTAAATTAATTTTCCCAAAGAAATGTTTTAAATAAAAGTTATAGATCTTTGTATGTTGAGTTTATATAAGTTGTTTCAAGAAAATCGTCGGAGCCATTTTTGAGAAAATCGCGAAAAAGTGAAAAAAATCATTTAGTAAAGTGGTCAAGTAAACGCACTTCCGGTTTTCCGTTTTTTTTCAAACTCGTAATTTCAACTACATATTTAATTTTAATTAACATTATTTAGATGATAGAATTATCTATTAAACTCAAACAGCACAGATGAAAACCTAACCCCACTCTTCCCCCAAGTGCCCTTAAATGAATTTTCCCAGAGAAATGTTTCAAATAAAAGTTGTAGCTGTTAGTTTGTGTAGTTGATATACCAAGTTTGAAGAAAATCCTTGGAGGCATTTTTGAGAAAATCGCAAAAACGCAAAAATAACAACTAGTAAAGTGGTACTTCCGGTTGAGGAATTTTGACAGATGACCCACTGTCAGATCCATGGTGATACCTAAACGGAATATCAAGTTTGAACTTTCTACGATTTTTCATTTTTGAGCTATGCTGTTCACACACACACACACACATACACACACACACTCTTACTAGGAGTAAGAGAAAGTAAAAAAAGGGATTCGTTAATAAAGAATGTCTCGTCAGATATTTATGTAAGATATCTGAATTGAAAAAGGTATTAATTATTAATAATAAACAGCACAAAATCAAACTAAAAACTTTAAAGTTTACTAAATCAGGGAGTCTTACGGAGATACTTACGATTAACTTATGACACTGCCAGGTTTCAGTAAGATGCCAAGATAATAGCACATTATAATAAGATGTTAAGTACAGTAAAATTTTCGAAGTTCAGTAAGATTTTCGGGGAATTACGATGACAATTACAAAGACAGCGACTGAATGAAAAGGTATCTGTTAATAAAGAATGACTGCACGAACAATAAAGCGTGTTACTTTAGGCCATTTTTGTAAGTTTTCCACCTTTATCGCATGATCTCAGTGTGAGTATAATTGACTCGTAGAATACACTAGTACTTCACCGAGCACTTGGAACATGCTCGCGGAACATTGTTAAGAACCACTGGGCTAGAGGGATGGATGTACGCCAAAATAGACATGAGATCACGGTTTCTTTGGAGATGGAGAGTGGTGGAATTGATTCTTTAAGTTGAGATCTTGAGTGGCGAAGTAGTCCCCTTCGTCTTATGAGATGCAACTTTTTTTCTTAAATACACACCCAGGGCAGTACTTGAGCTCTAAAGGTATGCTCTCATATCTGCTCTAAAGGTATGCTAAAAAAGAAACAGCACGAACACACTGGTCACGGACAGATAAGCTAAACATTTGCTGCGTATCGCCACCTTTAATTAGATTCCCACGATACTTTTAAGAAGACTAATCCAACATATATACCGTGATATTTCTTCCCTTATACATTCTCTGCCTAACTGACGACGCTGAACTAACCTCCTCCCAATACTCGATATTTCTGGGAGAAGCGCAACTAAAAAGAGTAAGGTAAAAATGCTATGATTTAAACACATTATTCTCCATTCAGTCAATACTGAATTGACATCCAACATTACTTCCATTACTGACATACACTCCGCCTATATAACGATGATCTTGCTAACAATGGTTATACCTCCATGGCTTTTTTCCCTGAAAGAACCGAATTCAAAGTTATGAAGCTAGAGGAATTCGACTACCAAAAATCTACAAAAAGGTATCACAAAACGTTGTAGCTGACGCTTTATCCCGTGTGGAAAACAACGTCAACGAAACTGGCAGCGGACTAAGAATTACTGAATCTTATACACAAATGAATGAATGATGAATTTTATACACAAATCCCCGAACAATGCAGATTTAGATTTAGAGCCACCCTTCCAATAGACTGATATACCTATAATAACCATAATATACCTATTAACGTACTACTTTTTGCATTAGCCGGTACTCTTTTTAACAACCACTCTTTCTTCACTTTGTTAGATATGAGTTTGTGGTTTCGCCACATTGTAACGTTTTCATGTGTACTTTTTTTCGGCTTTATCTTCTACTGTGTGATCTGAGTTTTATTTCTACTTTACTTTCAACTATATGTTAGGTACGTGTACATTTAGAATATAATATTACTGCATTACATTTATTTTATGCGTGATTTATATGATTTTGCATATCTGCTGCGATCGCTCGTTTTGTATATTATTATTATTCTAACCTTTACGGCATTACTTTCTTTACTATCCGTTTACAAATACAAACTACTGGTGTATTTTTTGTACAATTAGGCAAAATTGGTATACTGCAATGGAAAGTGTAATTTTTGTGGAGGACAATGGACGACGCAGGAAACTTACACCAGACGAGCTTATTGCAATGTTATGTCCTTCAGATAGTGAGGATGGGCTTGAAAATGATTACTTAGACGAAAACCGCACTGTAGATTTTGAAACAATAATTCCTGACTCTTCAGATTCTGGACAGGGAAAAACCATCTGATTCAGAGCATCAGTGTGTTTCTGAGAAAAACATTAGTAAAAGAAACTTAGAAAAAACTGTTTCTTCTCCTGAGGGCCTTATAGAAGAAGCAGATATACCATCGAATTCCTGTAATATTGTAACTTTTGCAGAAGAAGTATGTAGAGAGAGTCCTTCAAGAAAACGCTCCACAGGTCGCCTGGAAAGAAGAACTGTACAATGGGAGCTAAAGAATGCAACTTTTGATTCATTCATATTCAAAGGAAGTACTAACTTTCATCAAGAAGTGCTAAAGTTAGATTCTCCATATCAGTTTTTCAAATTCTTTTTTACAGATAAACTTAAAAAAATTGTTGAAGATACAAAACTGTACGGCAGCCAGAAGGATCCAAGTAAGCCAATGAGTGTATCAGTAAATGTTATTCAGAAATTCTTGGGAATCTGTATGATTAGTTCTGTGTCTAAAGTTAGTAGTGTGCGTGACCTCTGGGAGGAAGTCCTTGGAAATGATCTAGTGAAAGAAATCATGTCTCAGAAGTACTTTGAAAAGCTTGGGAGTGTTTTACATTTTAATGACAACGCGAAGCAACCAAATTCTGATGATGCAGCTTATGATAAACTATATAAGCTAAGGCCCGTTTTGGATTACCTGAATACAAAATTTTTGTCAATTCCAATGAGAGAGCGTCTATCAGTTGATGAACAAATATGCTCTACGAAGATTAGAGATCATATGAAAGTGTATACGAAGAATAAACCTCACAAGTGAGGCTACAAACTTTCTGGAGATATGGGATTTGCCCACAAAATTGAAATTCATTCTGGGCAGGAGACGATGCGAAATTTCGTTTGGATGGGAAACCTGATTTAGGAGCAAGTAGCAATGTTGTCATCAGACTTTCAAGAGAGAGCCTAAAATGAAAATTACAAACTATATTTCGATAGATACTATACCTCTTTAGATTTAGCTGTTTATCTGTTCAAGAGAGGTATCCAGTGTATCGGCACAGTTCAAAGGAACAGATTACCTAACTTAAAGTTTCCCACCGAAATGAAACTAAAACAGAAACCTCGTGGATTCTCCGAAGAGTATTCAGCAGCCATTAACCGAGCTGATATCTCAACGGTAATGTTCTAAGATAACTCCAATGTATGTTTTGTAACCGAATGGCAACACTGTGCAGTAGGGCGCGCTGGCCTGGAAGCAGTTACGATAACGCTTTCTCTCTTACACCAGCTCACCATGTGCCTTAGCCTATCTATCCCTAATATTCATTTAAAATAACTATGGTTAATACCGCTCTATTTTATGCCTTGTGGGTGTAGAATTCACGTTCTGACAATTATTGTTCGAATAAACCATACATTTCTTAAAGTGAGTCCAGTTATTGAGCTCCGCCTTCTCACCCTGAGCTAGCCTGAGGTCAAAAGGGGATAACCCTCTTGTACTACTTAACTGGATTTGGAATTTGATAAATTCCTGGCGCCCAAGGACTGTTCCACAAGGCAGAAGACAATAATTTTCCTTCTTTATCTTTCTACTGCCGTTATTAAAGGGTTATAAAAAGTGACGCTCATCGCGAGGTTAAATCTAAGTGAAGAGAGATAATAGATAGTATATCATTTTTATATAACTTTACATATATATTAATTTTAAAGGAAATTTGAGTGATAGTTAAAACCTCATAGTTTATACAGAGCATGATAATGTGATGGCTGCAAAAAACATAAAAATATATGATGGTAGTTATTGAACCTTTGTACACAGTTAAAAACCATTTATTTTTTGGATTTCCGACGTTTCAGCACGATACGTGCCATTTTCACAGGACCAATTTTCTTTTTACATACTGAAAAATTATTAAAATATAATACATTACACATGATACTTCAATCACTTACATTAGTTATGATATAATCTTATACAAGATCGAGTAGTCCGAAAATTAATTACCTTTAATGCTTTACTAGTCGTATACAGAGGCTTCGTTTTATTTTATTTTAATTTATTTAACCTTTTATGCCAATCCCATGAGGTGTTGTTGTCCAGATTTTTTATTGTGAATTAGTAAAAATTTCTTAAAATTTATATTCGCCTCTTTACGTGATTGAGTCCACGTGGTTGTTCATTTTGACTTTTCTTATAATTTATGTATTATTTTGTATTATTATTCGTTATGGCCTACATTGACAGAATGTTCTTTATCATTTTCATGTTGTTTTTATTGTGTTTTATATGTAATTTAATAGTTAAAACTTACTGTGTTCATGTGAGTCACCTCGCCAACGCTATTCTATGGTGGACTGACCTGGGGAGGTGACGTGTCCTATATCTCTGGTTGGTTGTGTTATCCATTATAGTTATATTTAAATAATTATTTTATGATTTTTATTATTAATTTAGATGCTTATTATTATTGTTTGTTTAATTTTTTAAATGCTGAAAATTATTCTGTTTATAATATATTGGTAAGTATAATTATTCATCTGTGTGTATGGAGAGGTTTTCTGTATACAGGTTACTATTATGATTGGTTATTTCATTGTACTGTTTAATTGTTTTCAATATGTTGCTATACGTCTTTACTTGAGAGCATTCCCTTCTATCATTTATTATATTGTTTAAATTGAGTGATATATGTAAGGCTTCCAATATTTTCCTTTTATTAGTATTTCTTTTTTTGTCAAGTACCGATGGGTTATTAAAATTGAAGTTTTGGTTAGTTAGCTTGAAATGTTTTAGCAAAGAAGTTTCTGTCTGCGTTTTGCTTGTTAGTGACTTTATGTGCTGTTCTATTCGTGTTTTTAAAAAATTCTTAGTATGCCCTATGTGTTTCTTGCCACATGCGCAATCAATCGAATATAGAATTCCAGTCTGGTGTTGCGTTATCATTCTATCTTTCTGTAAAGGTAAGTACGACATAATTTTATTTGTCATTGTTTGTAATTTTTATTTCATTAATTTCAAATTTGCTTAATATTTTCTTTATTTTATTAGTAATTATTGGGATTTGTGTTAACGCATAGAATTCGAACCTTTGATTTAATTTTGTTATATTATTATTAGCATGTATTTTTGCGTTGTCGTTACTTGATGTATCTGTGTTTATATGTTCTATTGCCTGGTTCCAGTCTCTTTTACATAACTGCTTTGGATGCGTTTTCTATTAGAAGTTTATTAATCTGTTTTTCTATTTCATTATAATATTGTGGATCCGTTAAGTTGACTGCTCTGTATATGTGATTCTTCGCCGAATTCTCAATTATATGTCTCGGATGGTTTGCTAGATAATTAAGGCAAGTGTTTGCCGTTGTCATTTTTTTGTAAAATTTAGTCGTAAGTTTAGTATTATTCTGAACTATTGTCATATCTAGAAAGTTTAGTGTGTTATTATTAGCCATTTCTAATGTCAATTTTCTTTTTGGATGTATATTGTTCTCGAATAATATGTTATTTTCTTGTTTATTTATTATTATTAACAGATCATCTACTTATTTATTAATGCCGGTACTATTTTAGTTTCAGCAGTACTGGAGTCTATTATATGGTTCATTACTATTCCTGCCAAACTGGTCGAGAGACTGCCTCCCATGGGTAATCCTGTCTTCTGTCTGTATATACTGCCTTTATATGTAACAAATGTATTTTCGCAAATCAATTTCAGTCCTTCTATAAATATAGTTTTACTTTGTATTTTTGAGTGTTTTTATTTTGTCCCAATTTTTGTTTATTAGATCGAGGGGTATGTTCAGATAGAGTGACACCACATCGTAACTGACTATGATCTGTTATTGTGTGATTCCCAAATTTTTAATTTTGTTTTTTACATCGTACTCATTATCTTGTGAGAGTATTATTAAGGGATTTTTATATATACCTTATTCTAATTTATTAAAAATTGAACCAGTGCAATCCACGATTGGTCTTATTGGATGCTCATGTTTACGCATTTTTATTAGTGGATATAATCTAGGGAAAATTGGATTTTTTTACTAACGAACTGATTTCTGATTTCTTATAATAGTTGTATTTAACTAGTTTATTTATGTATTTATCTATATTTTTCTGTAATGACTTTATAGGGTCAGTTCTAATTATTTTATATGTTTCTTTATTGTCCAAAATTTGATTCATTTTAATTTTTAGTTCATCATTACTTATGAATACGTGTTTTTTGGTTTTATCTGTTTTTATTATGGTTATATCCTGGTTATTTTTCAAGAATATTTTTAAACTACTTGCATCTTGATTTATTTTAATATGAAATTGATCCGTATTTGGTTCTATTAACGTTTTATTATTTCTTGCAATTGCTTTTTTATTTAATGTTATGTATTTCTTTATGTAGTTCTGTATGGTTGCCCTGGTTTCATTTCTTATTGTATTTATGTTTGTTAATATATTTTCTATATCAGTTATTAATTTTATTAGATTTTTACTTTTTATTTTATTATTCAATGGTTGAATGTTAAATTTGTCTCTTAGACTTAGAAAATTTCTTATATTATTTGGTATACCAAATATATATATATTTATTAGTTTTATTTATTACTCTATTATACTGAAATAAGTTATTATGATATGATATTCCAATGCATTAAAATGTATGTTATTTAAATTTGAGCTTTTTATTGTTGCTTTATTTAGCCTGCTATTTTCGTAAGGATTTTTTATTATGTGTTTATATGCTTTGTTATGTTTCAAATTTATACAATGAGTTTTAATTTCTATTATGTTGGGTATATATTTTGATATTAGGTTTTTATTATTCGTGTTACTTGTGGTGAAAAAAAATTTTTATTTAAAAAAAAAATGAAATGTGATTGGTGTGTTGTGTTGTTGTGTGTTTGTAGTAGCAAGAGCGGTTTTGTAAAAGGGCTTGTAAGTATGTTTGAGATAAAGATAGAAGTATGAAGAAATAATCAAGAGAGCACCACTGTTTTTAAAATAAATATATTATCTAAGAGAAATTAAGTTACTTTAGAATATTACAATAATAAGCTTATAATAAACTGTTATGTTATAACTTAAAACTGGTACAGTTATGATGTGTTCTTCTTGGTGTCTACCACAAATCTGTCCTAAAAAGAATGTCTTCTCTTGTTCCTTCAGTTCCTCCCCTGTGAGGAGAAGGGGTAGTACAATGCTATGAAGGTTGATCAACTTTTCCAATAACTGCACTATTCTAACTGAAATGTCCTTTTGCAAGGGAATCACATACGAGTATTCTTGATATTTTTGATTTTTTTTTAAATAATATATTTTTATGTTTCTTGCATCCATCACAATAACCTATTATTTCACAAACTAAGTGATAAATATCTTCACAAGTGTTTGACTTTTTGTATATTTTTTCTTAATTATCGCATCTTGAGCATCAATAATGTATGTATGTATGTACTTTATTGCTTTAAAGATACAAAAAATCTATAGCAAGAAGTGGGAGAAAATACAAAAATGAAATACTAATAAGCAAAACAGAACAAAAAACTTGAAAAAATAAAATAAAATATATATACCTCAAAATACAAAACTCATAGAAAATCTAAAATAAAAATAAAAAACCAAAACACATTTTGAAAATTAATATCCTTATCTAGTAATCAGTACAATATTTTACTAACTGTAAACTCATTAAGAATTTAAAGAAAATAGAGATAAATAACTAGGCGATACAACTGAACTATAATAAGCTAATTTATAAGTAGCTTTCTTAACTTGACACTTTTGACAAAAAATAAGTATATATTATTAATCTTGTTTCCATCAAAACGAGAGAGTACTTGTTCTATATTAGAAACTGTGTCATTACAGTCCGACAAATAGTGTTTCAAGTATTTTTCTCTGTATGGAGACAGAGACGGACAATACAGTAAGTAGTGGATCAAATCATCTTTATCCCCCGAATCACACAGTCTGCATAACTGCTCATTATTAAATTGAACTTTTTCTTCATTTACAAAGATACATGTATACTTTTTACTAGCTAACCTCAACCGTGAGATCAATCTAATTTTATTGATGTTAATATTATGATACAAATACTCTTCTCGCATTCCTAGGCTACTGACATTACGAAAATATAATTAAACGGCGAGTTAATAACAAAATCTACATCTTTTGACAAATAGTGATTTTCAAAAGCTTCAACCAAACTATTATAATTTTTATTAAGAATTTCAGAACTCTGACTGTTCCAAATATGATTTGCCCCTATCCGATAGAGAAGCTCTCTCAACTCATATGCCCAATTAAATGGGATATTTTTACAATCTATAAATTTCAATAACATATTATACGACTGTTTAGGCAGCATATCATCTGACATTTGTAATAATACTACCCACCAACTCAACATTCTCTTAAATATTTTACATATTAGATGGACACGACCTACCTCAACTCTAATATAACTGTCGGGAGTATTGATTGGCAACTTTAATAATACTTTTAAAAAATTCAATTGACACTTCTCGACAATATTAGAGTACTGAATGCCCCAAATTTCTACCATATACAACAGTACACTCTCAGATAGTGAATCAAACAATTTAATCTTGGTTCCCCAGGAGTCTGACCTGAATGCGCCCAACATTTTTATCACTTTTTGATTGGCGACAGAACTTTTAGCTAGAAAAGATAGACTTGCCTGCCTGAATTTGCCAGAAGAAGAGAAAGGAACTCCTAAGTAATTAAATACATTACAAATTTCAACCGGAGAGTCATTATACGTGAACTTTATGGATTTCCCAAGCACTCCACCCTTCTGAAAAACAACTACTTTAGTTTTGTCCGTATTTACCGTTAAATAGTTTGAGTTACAGTATTTTGACAAACAGTTAAGTTTCAATTGTGCGTCTATAGCAGAGTAGGATAACATTACAATATCGTCAGCATACATTAAAAATTGTAAATCTTTCTCAGAGCCCAAATTAATCCCCTTAAAATTGAACTGATCAAAGAAAGAACTGAATTATACCGTCTTATCACACGTCTTTGTTGATTTTGCATCAATAATAAGAATGTCAATTTTCTTTTCAGTATTGGCAATGCTTTATGCTTTTCCTTAGCTTCAAAGCTTCTTAAAGTGGTGATTATTTTAGTTTAATACATTAGAGGATATGCTTTTTATTTTATATTTTCTTATTTATGTTTGATATTTTCTTATTTGTGTAAATAGAATTTTTTTTTTAAATTAATAATCTACCTTCCTGAAACTGTATATTATAGGTTAAAATTTTGATTTTGCTGATATCACTTTAGCTTGCTCTTTCTGTTGCATATGAATATATAAATGATTTCTTGACTTATATTCACTATTGTGCGTGATACTTTCTTATTTTTGTAAATAAAACTTTAATTGTTAAGGATACCTTTTTGAAATTTATTTAAGATATTATTCAGTTTTGAGTTACTTTTGTAAAACTGACTTTTTTTACCATATTTGCTACTGTGCATCAATTGTTTGCTATTTTTCTTATAAATAAGCATGATTATGACTATAGCATGGCTTATAGTAAACTGCATTGCTTAAACGATTTAAATATATTACTAAAATTATTGCTTATTGTTTTAGCTCAGTCACATACTGATGACTTTTAATGCTTAAGCAAAGTACCAATTGAGTAGATATCGAGCTGCTTGGCTTTGAGATTTTAGTGCCTAAAAAGAGAAACAACTATTAAAATGTAATTAATGCAATTATTTTACTAGCTTTCTCAAGTTAATCTTAGATCTATTTTGTAGTGCAAGAGACTAAGTATTATCATTAGAATACCTACTCTCCAAAATTCTTTGGAAAAAAAGGGGATACTAAATCCTTGACAAATTGACTTCTTAGACTCGCTCCCTCTGTGTTCCTGAGTAGTGTACCTTATACGTTTTGAAAATTGGAACGATTCCCGTATTCTCTAAAACCTTTCCTCTCAACTTAACGGTCCGAAATATCGGTATGCTTCATGTTTGCCATTAATTTAGACTCTTCTAGCACTACCTCTTCGCCAGAAAAATGCGAAGTTGAGCAACTATCTCTGTCTTGGCTATACCGCCTAAACAAAATCGACTTGTTAGCCTTATACAGGGCTTGTCTCCAGGTTCAGCCACTAAAGTCTAAACTTTGCGGAAAAAAGGGCTTATTTTCTTAATAACCTACGTCTTTGGACGGTTTCGACTGCAATAAGTTGTACCGTTATGCCTGTTCCACAACCCGAGGGTATGTCTAGCCAGCCTAGTGCCATTACCTATTCTCCTCTGTACCCTTATCGAGCCTCCAGGGTATTAGATTTGATAATTCTTCAGCACTAGGCACTGAAAGACTTCCTAATTCGCCTTAAGGAAAAGAAAAAAGGTATATATACATATATATATATGTATATATATATATATAAATAAGTTATGGTGTAAAAGGTTGCTGATTTAATATAATAATTTACGTGACATAGCTAGAATTATAGATGTTATAAATATTGCAATGTTAGTTCTAGTGCTAGTAGTTCTAGTTAAGACTCCCTGCTGTATACTACTAAAAATCAGTGCGTAAGTCAGCTTGTATTAAATAAAATTGTTTTTAAAAAGTGAACTTTCTTAATATTATACATAATCGGCGCAGTCGGTAGGACTCTTCAGAATTATGGGGCAAGTATAATTTCGGTTTTAACCGTTAATGAAGAGAACCAAGAGATCATCCAAATAAAGCTGAGTGAACATCAGGTTTCAACATTGAGGATAAGCATAGGAATTTTAGTTTTGTGAGTAGAAAATTAAGGATTTTGTAAATCTAACATATAATTTAAAACACTAACCCAGTAAACAAATCTTATATTCAAATATAATACTTAATTATTAAATATTCCA
This sequence comes from Triatoma infestans, assembly GCA_011037195.1. Classification (NCBI taxonomy): domain Eukaryota; kingdom Metazoa; phylum Arthropoda; class Insecta; order Hemiptera; family Reduviidae; genus Triatoma; species Triatoma infestans. The sequence goes on along the minus strand of JAAEAF010012220.1, from coordinate 5,364 downwards.
TAATTCAATTGAATATTAAGTATTATATTAATTGTTCCAATATAATTCAATTATTAAGACTAATATTATCAAATAGTATTTAAGTAAAATTAGAAATAAGTTTAGTAATAAGTTAAATTGTAAGTATAAGTTGGAAAATATAGGCCCGTTTAATAAAAACCCTCCAAAGAAAGCACTCATTAAATTTAATTCCCGAAATTAAGTTTCTACCCAAACAATTAGTTCAGAAATTATGGCGGTACCAGTGTTAAAAAAAGAATATCTAAACATGATTCCAGAGTTTTCTGGAGAACCAACCCTACTAAATAGGTTTATATCAGTCTGTGACAAATTAGTTAATAAGTTCTATGTAAAGAATGATCCGGGAGACTTCCAAAACGAGTACTTATTTTCGACCATTATAACCAAAATAAAAGGGCCGGCGCTTGAAGTGGTCACTAGTTCTAATTGTACCACTTGGGCAAACCTTAAATCCACATTATTAACTAGTTATCTGGATAGAAGAGATTGTTTTACCTTAAATATCGAAATGGCTGAGTTGAAGCAAAGGAAGCACGAAACACCTTTCGAATTTTACGAACGAATTCAAAAATTGCTTAACCTACAGATAGCCTATTTTGTAAACAAAACGTTCTCAAAACATTTCTCCGATATTGACAGATTACTCCAAAAATCTAGCCTTAAGAGTTCTCCTGCGGGGTCTCCAAGAACCACTGGGGTCCCAAGGACTGAAAACCCAACATCCTTAGCAGATGCCCTTAACATGCTCACCAACGACTTCCAGTTCAAAATCAACCAGCCCAGTCCACCAGTCAACACGAAAAGAAATCCCCCCCCCATCTACAACGTAACATTCCCTCACGACCGAACCACTTACAAAATCCCAACTTTTACCAAAGCTTTTCCAACTCGCAACCAACTTACATCTATAGATCCCCATTCCCTTCTAACCATCAAATTTCCCAAAAATCAAATCATCCACTAACTTCTAGAAATAGTTACTATCCTCAACACCAAGCTCAAAAATCTCCGCAACCAATTCTTATGAGTATTTCTACAAGAAATACAAACGAACCTATCCGGAAACATCCTAAACTTTACCAAATGACCGGACAACAAACGAACCACACATCTCCTACAGAAAACCAAAACCTAGAAATGACAAAGAAGAATGGCATAATATATCACACTTGCAAAACCTACATCTAGACGACCCCCAGGATCCGAATTATTCAGTGACCGACGAATAGAAATAAGGGACTAGGAAAAAATCATTTTCTAGGGTAAAGGAGACTAGGCATCTTTTTCCAATTATGAATTTACAGACGGATAAAAACATATTACCGTATATTCTAGAAGAAAAAAACCAATTTCAAAATCCTAATAGACACGGGGAGCACGAGATCGTTTGTAAAAAAATGTATAGGTTTAAATTATTATAAGAAAAATGTAATAAAAGACCCTTTTGAAGTAGCCACGGCACATGGCGCGTCAAAAGAAAACTGTAGCACGAAAATACCGATATTAGGAAAAAATAAAATGAAATTTTTCTTATTCGATTTTCATAAAAATTTCGACATGTTATTAGGACTAGATAATATTAAAAATTTAAATATAAAATTAGATTTTATAAACGATAAATTAGTAATGCAGAGTAAAGAATTCCCCATATACTATTACAATACGGAAGTAGAAATAAAACCCTTTGCATCAGCAGAGAATAAAACATGCTGTTATATGATACCCGCTCGTACTGAGAAAATAATAAAAATTAAAGTGCAAGGAATTAAAGACGGAGAAGGTATTCTGTCATACCAAAACTTATCAGGGTTAGAAATCCCACAATGCGCTATTTTTTTTTTTTACCACTTTAATGCAAATATTTGCAATACAAAGGGTGCTGCCCAAATAGATCGGGTTGCTAGACACACAGCGTACCAATCAGTCAATCAAGATATATAGATAAAGTGGAAAAAAAAAGAAGTCAAAACCAATACTACACTATTGAGAGATCCTCAATTCGTCAGGCAAAAAAAAGAAAATCGTTCCTAACACTAATACAATATGTCAACAAAATAAAATAAAATAAAATAAACCAAACTAGCAACAGAAACATCCAAATCAGAATAATAACATATCATAATCATACATTCCAACAAATAAGCGGGCAGAACAATCAAACTCATGTCCCGTAGATAATGCCAATGTGTCCACAATGATAGACTCCGCCAAGGCCTCCAACTCCCTCAGATCAATCCCTAGCTCCTGAAGGAAGCTGAAAGTCAGCTTAGGGATGACACCTCGGGCACCGAACCAGAGACCCCGAACCCGAAACTCTCGGTCACCGAAGTCATGGAACCTTTCTTTCAAGAAGGGGACACAACTCTCATATATACCTTTTTTTTCCAAGTCCACATTCTCCGCCTGGTCCGGGTCATTACTCTCAAATCTCACGGTCGGGTCGAGGACTAGAGCCGATCTGTCGCGGTCATGAAGGGCGACTATATCGGCATACCTCGTCGATCCCGCTGAGTCGATGCAATAAACTTCCTCAAAGCACGTATATCCTTTTTCCTTCAGGAGCCGAATTAACTCGTGCTTGACCTTATGGTGGCGTCGAGTGATAAGGAGGGAGTTAAATGGGCATTTTCCCAGCACATGAGCTGGAGTTTCCGTCTCCCTGCCACACTTGCGGCAGAGGGTCCCAACTTCTCCCACCATTTGTCCACTGGCACCAGGAACACCACGAAGTGGTGCGTAGTTAGAATTCAATTTTATGGCGTTTATCCCATCCGAACCTGTCAATATTCGTTTATCGAAGAGGAATTTATTCAGTTTAGGCGCATCCCTAAAATGTTGAGCCCCGATACCCTGCCACTTGCACCGAGTCCATTCCTCGAACGCATTCTCCCGCAATGTCTGCCTCAATTTTTTGACGCTCGTGTGGTACTCCTGACTCATGTCCAACCTCACAGCGCATTGACTCACCTCTGCCTCAAAGTCAAACACTGACTGGAATTGTGCATCCTGGACCGAGGACAACCGCTGAGCGATAGACCAATGTTGGAGTGGTGTCTCCCATTGACATCTAACTAAACCCAAACCTCTAAATCTTCGTGGAGCATACAACATAGCTGTCGACGTGTTAGCTGGTAGTCCAAGAATAGCTTTGACACTCCTTCTAATCATAATATCGATGCCTTCAAGTAGGGCAGGTCGAAGTTTCGTGAGAGGAGCTGTTTGGAGTGGATAAGTCAGGGATGGAAAGATATATTGGTTCATTATATTTAGTTTCTGGTCCGGTCTCAATAGACTCGAAGTGACCAACTTGCCGAGGTTATCATTAATTTTAGTGACCGAGCTTTCATTAAAGACCAATTCTCCAGAAAACGTGCATCCCAAGTATTTAATCGATCTCCCTCGCCCACAGAAAGGATTTCATCTCCGCTCCCCAGCTGTAGCTTTTCTGGCCTTAATTCGCCATTTATAATGACTATCGCAGTACTCTTTCTTGGATTAATATCCAGACCAATTTCTGCTAGTCTTCTTTGCACACAGTCTATGACTCTTTCCCCAGCTCTTACACTGCGCGCGGAAACAGCCTGGTCATCAGCGAATCCCGTTAGGATCACGCTATCGTGGCCATCTTCCAACTTGTAACCATAATTTTCGGAGAAATCGTGGTCACAGACTTCGTGATAAAGATGGTCAATTGCAAGATTAAACATTGACGATGAAAGAGGACCGCCTTGGGGAACGCCCCGAAGAACGTCAATCGCCTTGGTAGCGTGGGCTCCAACGTTTATTCTTATTTTATTAGAGCAGAGAAGAGCAGAGATGGCGTTCTTTAGATCATGGGACACGCCTCTCGCTTCCAGAGAGCGAACAATATGCTCATGCCCCACATTATCAAATGCTCCACTGACATCAAGAAAAGCAATGGCACAATCACCTTTCTTACTTTTTGCATCGCGTAAAAGCGCGTCAACCATTCTCGCGTTAACGTGGGCACCTGGAAGTCCTTTTATGAAACCTCTCTGACTTTTATGAAACGTGATTTGCCTTCTTAATTCAGTGTCCAAAACCTTTTCTATAATCCGACGGACAATTGAATATATTGTTATCGGCCTCCAAGATGAAATTTGACCCGTGTCACCCTTACCCTTGTAAATGAGGATAGTGTGCCCCTGACGTAATGGTTCAGGTATGTATCCAACTCTAAGGATGATCTGCGCTATACATTGTATTATGTGAGCAACACCCAGACATTTAATTGTACGAATTAGTACACCATCAGGTCCAGGAGATGTATCTAGGGACGTTGATTTGATGGCTTTCCTGAACAACTGAACATCAAGTGAGTTTAAGTTGGGTTTAGGAGGACAGTGTTCATAGAACTCCCTCTTACTTCTATTTGGGACTTCAAAAGCCTTCCTGAAGTGTGATTCGACTTCGGCTATCTTTATTGGGCATTGTTTGGGGGCATCAGCATTCATGACAGTTTGGACTACCTTCTTCCTCCTATTATAGTAGTTGTATTGCGCCATCTCAAACTGATATTTATCCTGCCGCCGACTACGAGCTTCCCTGTTTGCTCTTTGAGGGTTGGACACCTGACCAGCTCCTTTGCTCGATATAGAAGTCTTATTCTTCATCCTCATTCTGTAGTATCTGACAGCAGGGTGCTGCGGGCCTGGTAATTTGGTGTTAGCCTCTCTCAGGAAACTAAGGAATTCCTTTACTTCCTTGTCGAAATCCTCGTTTGTAATTAGGTCTTGCTGCAGCATATCACAAAAGGCTGCCGACCACCTATCTATTCCTGCAGTAACGTCAGAGCTCGGGCATTCTTGAGTCTTAGCAGCGTCTTTATTTCTAGATAAAGCCTTCAAGGTCAAGTTGTTGGCTTCCAAAGGATGCTTTTTTGCAATGTGAACTCTTAAACCCCTCTCATTTTTGAGTGTTAGGCCACATGTACGACAAATGCTCTTCCGATGCGCAACATTTGGAATAGAGTTGTTTTCGTTACTATCCTGTATGAGAGTTACGGCGCCAGAATCAATACTCCTCTCATCCTCAGTATTGCGTTCATCATCAGCACTGCTTGCAATGCCTACTTTAGCTTTTCTTGGTTTCCGAGGGAAGACATCTTCTACAGGGACTGTTTTGCCCAATAGAGTCCCGGTCTCATCAGGCCACTCTACTTTGACAAGTAACTTCTCTTCTCGCTCAGTCCCATTGCACATACTTATGACTGCCACCACGACAGCTTCTTGAACAGGCCTACCACTTCTTAAAACCCATACTGTCTGCCCAACTTCTATCTTTCTTTCAGCTTTTGATAGTTGGTAACCATTATTATCGGCG
>JAAEAF010012219.1:0-29018 GCA_011037195.1 Triatoma infestans | reverse complement strand
CCAAACGTATATTAGAGCACGGACAGTACTGAATGCGTCTATCGCCCGGGTTAATTTGCCAGGTTGCGCATACCAGTCCGCGCAACAGCTTGAAAGTTGGCAGAAACTATTGGCTATAGCCCATTTAACGGTCGCGTGCTGCACACCTCTGGACTGAATAGCCCTCAGTCATAGCCTCTAACTCCCAACTAACTACCTGTGTGACGACCTTATCTCGAACAATTATCTATGGATGGCAATTATTTATTATTATTATTATTATTAATGCTAGAAAATTGTTTTTAAAAAAAAGTGAAGGTTACTTCTAATGTATTAAAATAAGAAAGTTGGTATGTTTGTTTAGTATTATTGCTATTATTATTAACACAAACACAAATAGCTCTGTTTGATTGATCAAGGGCCCCTAATCAATTTGACATCGATATCATTGTCTCAAACTTCAAACTTTTATCATTTTTTTGTGACTTATACGAAAATGATAGATGGCTTGGTAATGGATTGAGTACTGTACCTTCAGTATGAATAATTTATAGGAGATGGATATCAGACAAAAATAGACATTACTCACCACTTTTTACTTCCTCTTATTCTTAGTTTAGAAGTATTGGAATCGTCTGTGTGTGTGTGTGTGTGTGTGAGAGAGAGAGAGAGAGAGAGAGAGAGAACAGCATAGCTCGAAAACGAAAAATCGCAGAACGTTCATACTTGGCATTCCATTGGTTAGGAACTTACTTGCTAAAATTCCTTAACCGGAAGTACCACTTTACCGAATGGATTTTTATATTTTTGAGCTTTTCTTAAATACAGCTCCAAAGACTTTCTTTAAACTTAGAATATTAACTACACATACAAAGAGCTACAACTTTTAATTGAAACATTTCAATGGGATCATTTAATGGGGCTTTTGGGGAAGGGATGGGGTTATTTTTTCCTCAAAAGTGCTATTTCAATTTATTATATAATTGTATGATCTAAATAATACTAAATAGCATTAAATATCTTCCGGAAGTAGCATACAGTATTCCGGAATTTTTGAATAAAATCGGTTGACGGGAAGTACGTTTCAATTAAAGTTTTATCAGTTTTTTGAGATTTTCTTCAAAACGGCTTCAACAATTTACTTTAAACTTGAGTGGTATGAATGACGAAACCGTTAGTCTGCCATTATGGTAAGCTTACGCACTCACTACCCTAGAAGGTCGGCCACCGCCGTTTCAGCATCCACCGAGGATTTGTGGGGCAGTGTCCTGATGGACATATTCTGGATCAGAGGATTGTGACAAGAATTTCATTTGGAATGGAATTTTGTGTAGCAATTTTAGGCTACCTTTGAGGTAAATGAAATATTTAGGTCAGAGTGGATTGTCTGATTACAGACATCCTCTAATATTTTAATTGCATTTTTAACGATAAATTCGTACAAACAATACAGCGCTTCCTATATCCTACAATGTTACTTTTGGCGTTGCACGGGAACTGCAAAATCGCTTTAATTCTTGTAGAAATATTATCCCTCAATTACTGACCGTTTTGATATAGGTTACTTTCCTTGATTGTGGGAAAAGGAATTTTCTCAGAACAATAATTCTATTACAGTTTACCACACTTTAACCAGTGCTCATCTAACACGCTAAATTTGATAGATAGCTCACTGTGTGATAGTGGATGTAGGGAGGTAGGGTAGGCGATCAGTAGCTTATTTATTTAGATGAGTTCTGGTTCAATTATGGTTAAACGTTAGTCGAATTATCGCTATCATGAAGACCACTCGCATGAGTGCTCACAAATGGAACGTATTCCCCTTTCAGTGTGGCGGCTAATCTATCAGCCATTTCAGGATTTTTAATCTCTCCAGGCATTTAGTTGGTTGTAGAGCACTTTTAAACTCACTAAAGATGATTAACTAACTTCATTTTGTAGCTGAAGAGCTATTCTATTGTTTTCATATTGCCTCTACTTCACAGTGAATGAAGATGCAAAATCCAGTAGCTTGATTCCAAAATCAATCCTCTTCTTATTGGATAGACAACGCTCTTCCCAACGCAGATTCGAATACTAAATCATCCATATAATAATCCATATAAGTGTGGCAGTTCGTCTCGACTTATTTCATTGATCTACGCCTTTCTTCTCCATCAAATAGATCTAGATATACATTTGGAGATCTCCAAGGATACTCATTCGTGTTTTGCTTGGAAAATTTAGATGCTATAATATTTGATATAATGATGGAGGCGATACAAAATGTTTCGCAGAGTACTAAAGTTAATTTTAATGAAATTCAATCGATCAAAGATATATTATTACTATAAATATCGAGTAAATATTTTATTTAAAGCTAAAAGTAAGATAAGAAACTATTTTAATATTAAAACATTTTAACCTCATAATACGAGTACTTTTAAACCGGTTATTCATTTACATACAAACGTCTATAAAAATAAGGTCCCGTTTATTATTCGTTTCTTTGATCAATCTATATGATAAATATATCGCTTCTAAATATTAATTAAACAGGAAAGTCGGATATTTATTTTTAATTATTTTTTTAATTAATTTTAATATCCCACTTTTTCTATTTTTTATTTATTTCTAAAACCAGTTATTTATATTTAAAACTATTAAGGATTTTAAGACAACAAGTTTTGCACAATAGAAAACTAAGTATAAAACATTTCATTTTACAGAGCTAGTTTGATAGTGTTGTATTTTTTATAGTAATATCAAATAGCCCAATTCCTTTGGGGTCTTATAGAAATCACTAAGCTTTCTATAACCTTTTACTTTATTTTCTACTAGAACACTGAATAGAAGGTCCAATTTTACCAACAATATTTTGTGTATTTATAGTGGAGAAACTCTGTTTAGGTTTTACCACAAAAATACCGCATAACAATAAATTTTAATAATTATAGTATAATATACAACATAATGTATAATATATAACAATAATGCTATGTATCAGCAACCAAAGAGAGTAAAGAGAAGAGAAACGAACCTAACCTCTCTCTCGGACTGGAATGGGAAGAAACTATATAAATAGAGTGACGGACAGTCTAGAGGAGCACAGTTAAACAATTCAACACAGTTCATACAGCTAATCACTAGTGTCATTACCCATTTTCCACTCTACCATACAGTATTATTATAAGTCGAGGCAGACTGTGTCTCTATATTATTATATATAGTTAACCAGTGTTAACCCTGTCTTCTTATTTCATCAACAAGACCCAAATTCTCTCCAACTAACTCACTCATCCATTATATTGGTGGCAGCGTTGTTCGAATCCCGCTTCAGCTTTCGAAGAAAAAAAGGTAAGTCATTTTTTTCAATATTACATATTTACTATTTTTTTAATATTTAATTTCACATATGAAAAATTTCTTCAGGAGAGGAAATGATGTAACAGCAACCAAAGAGAGTAAAGAGAAGAGAAACGAACCCAACCACTCTCTCGGACTGGAGTGGAAGAAATTGTATAAATAGAGCGACCGACGGTCCAGACGAGGACAGTTAAACAGTTCAACACACTTCATACAGCCAATCACTATGTGTCATTACCTATTTTCCACTCTATCATATAGTATCATTACAAGTGTTAAGTCCAGGCAGACTGTGTCTCTTTATTATTATACATAGTTAACCAGTGTCAACACAGTCTTCTTATTTCATCAACCAGTCCCAAATTCTCTCCGCCTAACTCATCCATTATATTGGTGGCAGCGTTGTTCGAATCCCGCTTCAGAATTTCGAAGAAAAAAGGTAAGACATTTTTTCAATATTACATATTTACTATTTTTTTAATATTTAATTTCACATATGAAAAATTTCTTCAGGAGAGGGGATGATGTAGCAGCAACCAAAGAGAGTAAAGAGAAGAGAAACGAACGCAGCCACTCTCTCGGACTGGAGTGGGAGAAATTGTATTAATAGAGCGACGGACAGTCTAGAGGAGGACAGTTAAACAGTTCAAACACAGTTCATACAGCCAACCACTACGTGTCATTACCCATTTTCCACTCTATCATACAATATCATTACAAGTGTAAAGTCTAGGAAGACTGTGTCTATTATTATCCATAGTTAACCAGTGTTAACCCTGTCTTCTTTTTCATCAACCAGTCCCAAATTCTCCCCACCTAACTCATCCATTATATGTTATAATTTACTGACAAGTGAAGTCTTATTTAAATTCCAAATTTTAAGATTATTTGTCAAATGAAGCAAAAATGTAACAATGTTTCTTAACTGTAAATTATATACAATTGAGAGAAAGTTAAGTGAGTGTTAGTGAGTGTCACACATGTCAATTCTCATTACATAACGACTTCCACAACTCAATGAAGTTGGGCCCCTTATAAAATATTTCTAAATTTTTCATCTTCCATTAAAAGAGCAATACTATGTCTGTTTGTAGGCTTAAAACTTGCGTAATATTATTATTATGTTTAATTTTAATTAAATTCCTTTAAAGTTAGAATAGTTTAAAGTTACAATTGATAAAAAAACATTAAACTTTCTTGAAAATAAAATGCGTACAGAGTCCCTTTTTTTTTGAATGACCATTTTGAGTTTGTTATGATGACCATTTATATTCTTTGATATTTCTTATATAATGATAAATCATAATAAAATTACCATTACAACCAGTGATTTTTATCATTTATCTAATATACATGTTTATCTATGACAGCACCTGAACTACAAAATGGAAAAGCTAATTCAATATTGTATTATGTGCAGAAATGGTCTTACAATAACAAAATAAGTTTTAATCCAAAATTACTATATCTACTGCATATAGTTGAATTAAATGGCTGTTTTTATGTAATTTTAATTTGTTGAAGGGTTATAAATTTATGAACCTCTTGACAACCTTTTTTAATTATATTTATCTTGGTGTGAATTACATTATTCCCAACGTTTCGACACTCTGCGTGTCATTATCATGGGAAGATTATTCTTCACAATTTTTTTTTACTATCTGTATTACGAGATGTGATTAATTTAGTAGAATTTTCTTCCAGTTTACAGGGTATGTCCAATTTTTACTTGATTAATTTATTTGTAACTTCGTTGTTACTAATCGTAATTTAAATAGTTATGTAATAAAATTTTTACACCTTAAGACTGGTTGTAATAAGTTCCTTTACATTTTTGGATTTGGGACCACGTGGTACCAATTAAAATTTTTTATAATGAATATTATACATTAATATATTCTGTTATTATAATTGTAAATTTAAGACTGTATGTTTGATATCCACTAGCTGAAGGCCATCGTGGTAGACTCAAACATACGTACAGCCTTAAATTTAAAATATAATAAACAGAATAAATTAACGTATAATATTCATTATGAAAAATTTTAATTGGTACCACGTGGTCCCAAATCCAAAAATCTAAAGGAACTTATTACAAACAGTCTTAAGGTGTAAAAATTTTAATTACATAACTATTTAAACGAAGTTACAAATAAATTAATCAAGTAAAAATTGGACATACCCTGTAAACTGGAAGCATATTCTACTAAATTAATCACATCTCGTAATACAGATAGTAAAAGAAATTGTGAACAATAATCTTCCCATGATAATGACACGCAGAGTGTCGAAACGTCGGGAATAATGTAATTCACACCAAGATAAATATAATTAAAAAAGGCTGTTAAGAGGTTCATAAATTTATAACCCTTCAACAAATTAAAACTATACTTACATTGATGGAAGTAAGATTGAAGGAGATATTGGCTGTGCTTTTGTAGTTTAAACCGAGGAGTGTAGCATTGTACAAGAAAATTTAGATTAGCTGAGTTCTATCCTAATACTCAGGTTGAATTGTTCGCAATCCAAAGAGCTCTAAATTGGACAAGACAAATTCATGAACGATCTGAGAGAGGTTCTTCCGTGGTGAATTCGGACAGCCAGGTCTCTCTGCTATGCACAGTCAATCAAAGTGAGAAGAAACCGCTAGTGAATGATATTAGAAAGTTATATTTGCTTCATTTGCAGGTAGCTGGAAAATAAGTTTTCTCTGGGTCAAGGCTCACGGTCACTGTGAGTCGAGGGAAACGAGCGACCAAATAGACTGGTGAAGGAAGCTGCAATTAGCTCGTTACGTATTCTTATTCCAAAGCGCCTGTATCATTCTTTTAGAGAAAAGTGCATGCAAGCAATATGGGAAGAAATTTGAATGGGAAGCGCAAAAAAAAAAAATAATAATTTCCTCGTATTATAGATCGATAAAAGCAGACTATTTGCCATTTGATTGCAAGGTCACACAAGTTTTAAGTGGACACGGAAAAAAAAAACGAGCTTATCTGCATTGATTCAATTTAATCTGATAGTGCACTATGTTCTTGTCGGGCCTCGGTATAACAGACATGAACAACATTATACATTAGTAATGAAATCATGACATGGAAGAAGCCAGTTAATTAAATATATAATTAACAAAGGGATCAACTTGGCCCCTAACAAATATAACAATTTATACAGTTCATTAATTAAATACAAATACAAATAATCAAATGTAAATAATTGTATACATTCGATTCATATAAATAGGGCGACACCACAAGATTTCAACTTACTTACAACATTACAACCAGTCAGCAACCTAACTACTACCTTCTTATTAATCAACCAGTCTAGTCTGCCTCACTATATTTCTCTAGCTACCTAACTTCTATTTAACTGTACAGTCCTTGCAGTTAGTTTGTTGTGGAAGCTCATTATACAGTTTTCAGCATATCATGTAATTAATTTCTCTAAAATACATTCTCTCTCCTTCTCTCACTTCCATTATAAATATAAAATTTGTTTTTATTGCCATTTAGTTAAAAAAAATTTAAAAAATGGTAAAAATTTATGTAATGTAATGATACATTTATTAGATGATATTAATATACATGTAATATTGTAAATGAAGCATGAAGAACAATAAAGCATAAAAGAAATAAAAAAATTTTAAAAAACCTGATACATTCGCTAAAAACATTTTTTCGTATACTTCAAAAGATCTACTTCCGTTGAGAACTCAATTTCAAAAATTTGGCAAGTTCGCAATATATAATCTCTTATCAAGAGGAGTAAGAGATAATAATGGAAATATTGTTCGTAGCAATAATAATATAATATGGTATATCAATATTGCTATAACAATTCAATAGAATGTTGGCAATTTAATTAAACAATCACCTCAGGCTGCAATTTTGAACAAATTGAAACCAAATGATAATAGTCTTTATTTTTCTAGTTGTAAACAGGAAGGATGGTAACATTGAGAACGAATATTATCATCTGAATTGTTTAGCCAATGAAATATATTAATATAAGTAAAAAAAAAAAAAAACTTACTTTATCCGGTTTTTCCAAAGCTACTAAGGTTACCCGTTCAAATTAAGCACGTCTTCATTTTCCTCGATCCCGTCAATTACCCCAAGGCCATGGCCCTGAATCTCCCCTCTAAGTCCATCGCTCTCAGCCGACTCTATTCTACAACATCCCCCTACTAGAGATCAAGTCCAAGGTTCTGCTGTTAGGTAGATCATCGCGGACTCATTCTTTTTAACGAACCAAACCAATTTCCTCTTCACTTGACTCTCTCTTTTCTTTCCGACATCTTTAATTACTCCCATTTTCTCTCTCACTATATCATCCAGTTTATTTTATTTTATTTTTTTTTTCAGTCTATGCCATAAATCCATTTCCACCTTATTTTTTTTTAATGGTTTTTTTGTAAATTAATTTTCTTCTTAGAATAGAATAGAATAAGTTTATTTATAAATAAAATCATAAAAACAATACAACTAAAAGAAATAGGTTTCAGGCTCCTGTGCCTATATACACTCTACAAGCTTTCATATTTACACAAATTAAAATAAACATTAATAGATTATATACGAAAAAAATCTGGTGTGAAACCCTCACACAACTTTCTCTTACTCCAGTTCTCAAAATGATAATTGACAAATTTTATAGTTTGTGTACCAAATTTAATGAAATTCGTCGAAAACTGAAAAAACTGTTCAGTAAAAGCGCACTTCCGGTTTACTAATTTTCTTGAAACTTGGAATTTCAGCCATCCATTTATTTCTAACTAATTATGTTTGGATGATAGAATTGTATAATCAACTAGGATAGCACTTTAGATGAAAATCTAACCCTACCCCTCCCCTAAAAGTGCCCTTAAAAGAATTTTCCCAGAGAAATGTTTTAGATAAAAGTTGTAGATCTTTGCATGTTTAGTTTATATACGAAGTATCATAAAAATCGTCGGAGCCATTTTTGAGAAAATTTTGAAAAAGTGAATAAATCATTTAGTAAAGTGGTAAAGTAAACGCACTTCCGGTTATCCGATTTTTTTCAAACTCGGAATTTCAACAACATATTTAATTCTAATTAACATTATTTAGATGACAGAATTGTGAAATAAACTGAAATAGCACTTTAGATGAAAACCTAACCCCACCCCTCCCCCAAAAGTGCCCTTCAGAGCATTTTCCCGGAGAAATGTTTCAAATAAAAGTTGTAGCTCTTTGTATGTGTGGTTGATGTTTAGTTTAAAGAAAATCGTCGGAGCCATTTTTGAGAAAATCGCAAAAAAGTAAAAAATCTAACTAGTAAAGTGGTACTTCCGGTTGAGGAATTTTGACAGATAACGTAGTGTCAGATCCCACGGTGATACCTAAATGGAATATCAAGTTTTAACTTTCTACGATTTTTCGTTTTTGAGCTATGCTGTTCACATACACACACACACACAGAGACACACACATACCACACACACACACACACACACAGACCATTCGCTAAAAACACTTTTTTGGACTCAGGGGACCTCAAAACGGATATTTCCGGTGAAAACTCGATATCGAAAATTTGACACGATTACAATACTTCCTCTTACTAGGAGTAAGAGAAAGTAAAAAAGTTTAATCTGTGATTAATAACAAATTCTTATTTTATTCTTCTTTTTTTTTTATATCGTCTTACTCCACAGCACAGGGTACAATCCTTATGGTCTTCTTTGCTTCCCCAATCCGTCCCGGAATTTGCAACTCTGATCCTCCATTCCCTATCTAACACTGATAATAAATATTTATTTTTTCCAAATTTACTCATTCCCCTCCAAAAAAAACAAAACAGTTCCCCTAAATCTTCCACTTACAACTAAGCTCCATATTTACGTCTCGCCGAAATTTATTCTAAGCCCTTTCTCACTCAATTTTCCGGATAAATCCCAGAAGATGTTTAAATTGGGCGAATACGGCCTAAACATCCACAAAATAAAGCGACTAATAAATATTCCTTTGGACACTCCTAAAAATTTTAGTGATAATTTTTTTTTTTTTAATCCATTATATGTTTTCCTCAAAAGATTTCACCTTGGAATTCTAAATATTTTTTTTCTGTTTATCCAAAAACTGACTTCCTGATCTAATATCAGTGTTCTTTCCCCGACTTATATATTTAAATAATTTTTTACTTTCTCTTACTCCTATAGTAAGAGGGAAGTATTGTAATCGTGTCAAATTTCTATCTCGAGTTTCCCCGGACATATCCGTCTTGAGGTCCCCTGAGTCCAAAAAAAGGTGTTTTTAAGCAAATGTCTGTGTGTGTGTTGTGTGTGTGTCCGTGTGTGTGTATGTATGTATGTGACAGCATAGCCAAAACGAAAAACATCGTTAGAAAGTTAAAACCCCCTCCTTGATATTCCATTTAGGCCTCACCGTGGGATCTGCACTCTTCTCTGTCAAAATTCCACAACCGGAAGTACCACTTTACTAGTTTTGGATTTTTTACTTTTTTTGCGATTTTCTCAAAAATGGCTCCGACGATTTTCTTTAAACTTCAAACATCAACCACATATACAAAGAACTACAACTTTTATTTGAAACATTTCTCCGGGAAAATACATTGAAGGGCACTTTTGGGGGAAGGGTGGGGTTAGGTTTCCATCTAAAGTGCTATTTCAGTTTATTAGACAATTCTGTCATCTAAATAATGTTAAATTAGAATTAAATATGTTGTTGAAATTCCTAGTTTGAAAAAAATCGGATAACCGGAAGTGCTTTTAGATTATTACTTTACTAAATGATTTATTCACTTTTTCGCAATTTTCTCAAAATGGCTCCGACGATTTTTATGAAACTTCGTATATAACTAAACATGCAAAGATCTACAACTTTTATCTAAAACATTTCTCTGGGAAAATTCTTTTAAGGGCACTTTTAGGGGAGGGGTAGGGTTAGATTTTTCATCTAAAGTGCTATCCTAGTTGATTATACAATTCTATCATCCAAACATAATTAGTTAGAATAAATGGATGGCTGAAATTCCGAGTTTCAAGGAAATTAATTAACGGAAGTGCGCTTTTACTGAACGGTTTATTCAGTTTTCGTCGTATTTGAATTAATTTGGTACACAAACTATAAAAATTTGTCAATTATAATTTTGATAACTGGAGTAAGAGAAAGTTGTGTGAGGGTTTCACACCAGATTTTTTTTTTTTTAATAATTCTAGGTGTACTCTGTATTTTAATTATATTACACTTTTTTGAATGAAGGAAAAAGTTGTTGTGGACCACGAATCTGATAGGTAGATAGATTGTTCTATCATATATATATAACCTTTACTACAATTTACCTTGTTTTGCAACTAAATTATTTCACTGCTATAAATATCAGCATTGAAAAACTAAATAGTAGACATTATATTATAACCAAAACAATTTAACGATTATAATGTTATCTATCAATCAGTTCTCTCTTTCACATATTTAAATTTTTTTTTTTTTTTTCCTCTCCTTCAATAATTTATTTGCAACTGTACAATAGATACAATAAGCAAATGTGATAAATGTTTTACATGATATGAATGACGGTATTATTTCATGGCGTTGAAGTTAATTTAAAAAGTTTATGGAAGCCACTGACGCTTCAGAAGTCGGGATGGATTATCGGGTAAGGTTTGACTAGCCCAAGTAGCTGAACCAAAGGATTATGATGATGGGGACAAGGAGTTATGGAATCTTTGTGATAACAGAATTTTATTAGATCGGACATAAATGGAATAGATAGGTCATTATGTAAGGTTTTATTGGAATATTGATCATTTAAAACTGTTTTTAACAGCCAGATATTGGCCAGTCCCCACCCAGATATTTTACGGTGTATCGTGAAATTATTTTTTTATTTTTTTCGAAAAATGATATCTAAGCCGAATATATTTATATTAATGCCAGGCGATTATAATACATTACATAAGGTGAATATATGAAGATTAAATTCGGGTTGTTGAGCATGCACAGGGCTGAAAGATATTCGTGAATTTTTTATACGGACAGGTTTCGGGTTTTTACCCTTTATCAAACTGTCCTGATAATGTGTGATATCATGGTATCCTGAAGATGGATGAGAAAATTAAGTAGACTATCAGGGAAAAAAAATATTTGCATGTACAGATAAAGTCTTTTTTTTGGAATTTCTAATCACGAACGTAAACAACCAAAACAACTTAGCCCTGCTTTAAATGTAACGAATATCTGCATTATCGAAAACTTTAGAGATAAAAATGATGTTAATAGTGAGACGGTTTGTCACGAAACGTAAAATTAAACTGCAATTTTCGTTACATTATAAAATTCTTTTTTTCAATGGTCACGTTAGCAGTGCATAGAAGCTACACGGGAGTAACAAGTTACCGTTGTGTTGGATGTGCGTATCACACTTTACCTCAAGATGGTATTCTTTATTTTTTACAAGGATAAATAAGTATCTATTTATAATGATTTTGTCTTAACAAATATATTATGTTGTAAGAGAGTAATAATTAAGCATTATTTTTAATTTTTTTTGTATACATTAACATTACCGGGTGTTAATGAGATATTTTTTTAAAAAAAGTCATTGACATGAATATAATAATTTTTGCCAGATTATAATCTGGCTTCTTTTATTTCCCAGGCTTTTTATTATGTAGAAAAATATTAATTAAAATTGAGCGCCCTGGGATTCTGTGCGCGCTGCTACGTCCTACTGAAAGTCGACACGAGTAAACGTACAGAATTATGTAGGCTTCAAATGCGGCCAACAGAGGAACTGCACATGTAGTTTTATACCTGAAATAGTCCTTACAGTATTTATTGGCATAATATTAGGAGACCACAGGATTTTTCATTATTTGAGGCTCATTGGAAGGCAAAAAAAACCTACGATTATCCTATCTTTTACAGATTTGAATTGAATTTATGTTAATCCAATTTATGACTAAATTATCACAGCACATATATGCTACTTGAAAATCAGGTCATATAACTGTCGTCCTTTCTAAATGCGAAAGTTAATCTATTAATATAAATAGATAAGAGTGAAAGACAAAATTAAATGTTGTAGGATCTAAATTATTTAATTTGGTTTTCAAAGTCGTCAGGCCTTAAAATTATAATAAGATATTTACAAAGGCAATGAATGACCAGAGTAGTTTTAAAGAAAAAAGAATTCTTTGTTGCTCTACGTTTCGGGTACCACTGGTGTCATTCTTCAGAAGCTCTGCAAAATTTATTGGACAAAATTACATTACAGAACAGTATAGTAGTAAAGAAAAAGAGCAGAATTATAACAAATAAAAGAAAAATTGAAATTAAAGAAATATTAATAGTACAGAACAGAGTGAGCATATTAAAAACAAGAAATTATAACACAGAAGTGACAATTAATTAAATGAAATGATATTAACAATACGAGAAAATTGTTAATAAGATAAAGATATCTTTAGGATAGGAGAGGAGTGTACGTTGTGAACGTTGAGATTGAAATGAAGAGAGTATTTTTAAAAATTTAAAAAAAAAAACTGTTAAAAGGTGGGAGGGATGAGAAAAATGTTTACAGTGAGGCGCGGCAATTTCAACTTTGAAAGAACAAATTACTGGTAATTACCAGTAATTTATCCTCGTAGGTGGTTAACTCGAGGCTGGTGTGGGACTGTCTAAGGTACTGAGGGAAATTAGTAGGCATAATAAGGTTTTCCTGGTTTGGGTACCAGGCATTCTGGTCATAGGAGCATCGAGGCGACAGATTGCCTGAGGCGACCCAAGGTGCCTCAGGAGTGCAGCCATCACAGCATGAGCGCACGTCCGATCCCAAGAATGGTGGGTTAAAACCCCAGGCCAAAGGCAGGCGTAAAAATGTATCCATAGCTATTCACCTAGGTTAACTGCAGATTACTATAGCAAGGCCGGGTGGCCATGAGGATGGTAGCTGGCCTCCTTATTGGTCATGTAGGCTTAGCTTAATAAGTGCATGCATCGTAAGGGCCTGGCAACGAATACACTGGGTAGGTTTCGCCAGGAACAAGAAGAAATAGCACTACACCTACGGTGCCAGTGTGAGGGAGCTTGTGTGGCTAAGGTTTCGCCTCTTTGGTGAAGAGAAGCTGACACACGAAGCTTCATCCAAGAGTCTCTCTTGGGAGCCTAATAAAACAGACAGGGCTTGAGAAGGCGCTCTGTTTAGGGGGTCTCTTAACTGACCACTCAAGCCTCCCCGGATTCCAAAGTTCAGTTAAGAGACAGGACCGGAGGAGGATCTCCAACTTGTGGCACCCCTGCCACAATAAATCCATAGGGATTTCGGTGGCTAGGCTGGAAGGTGGCGCATGGCCGACCCCCACAGAATCTAATCTAATCTATGCTATTACCAGTACTATGATAAAAAAAAAAAGCTATACAAAAAATGTACAACAAAAGCAAATTAATTATACAATCAAGTGATAAGAGAAAATTACAATATAGTTATATAGATATACAATACTCAACTTCGTTGAGCTTCAAAATACACAGCTTTCTGATCTATCGCAAGACAACGGTACAATTTTTTTTTTTTTTTATCCAACGCTAACTGTTAGCAATTTAGCCGTTCTGTCGCGGGCAATCCAATATAAGAGAGCCCTAGCGTAATAGGGGTCTTGTTCGGCAGCATCCTCAAGCTGCTCATATAGAGCTTAGCACAGCAAGGTGCTCATCGTTCAGTGTGCCATCGTTGCAAAGCGGGCATCATTTCGTACCACTCCAATTCTATGCAAATAACTCGCGTAGGTAGTAAAATATAACATAGCATTAGTAATACAAAGTACGTATGCCTATACGATACCATTGGAATTACATATTTTGCCGTTTATTTAAATATTTTTGTCGTGAAACTACATCAGTTGGTCCGCTTAACTATTAAATTTACCGTTTTATGTATACTTTGTTTTAATTTTCCTTTTAACTGTCGTTCCTCACTCCAAATTTTGTCATTCATATTATCTATTTCATCGGAGCGACAAATGAAGACACCCTTTTTATCTCGAGCATAGTTATCCAGTTTATAGATCATTAGTAAGTTTCAATCAGATTTTTCATAAAAAATACTAAGGCATTAAATTATAAGTTTAATTTAAGACAAATTAATTATTTACTTTATTTATTCATTCACTATAGTATCTTTATCATAAAAACAACCTTTTATAATGCACACTTCTAAAGTACTCAATAAAAAAAAATATAAATATAATTTCAATCTTTATCTAAAGAAAATCTGATTCAATATTGAATGAAAATTACATATATGGATATATAATTAATTGATCATATAACTTGTAAAAAAATAATATTAGCACTGTAGTGGACAGAAAGATGTACTCGTATTAGTTTAATTTTGACAGTGATTTTGGAATATTAAATACCTGATATAACATGTCAGGATTGAGGAAGAAAAACTTCCTTGGAAAATGGTTTGAGATTAATAGATTTAGAGTATTAATCTGTTCTGCACTGCAAAGTACCCTTCTTGTTAAGAAGTGTCGTCCTGCAGCGAGCATAAATTGAAAAAAAAAAAAAAATTACATCAATAATTGCCTACTTATTAATCATCAGGTATGATTTTGCTTAATGTTCTTCTCATATTTCATTTAAGACCTTCACTTTTTCTCTCCTTGCCTAAGGTAATGAACTCAAAACGTTTCCACTTCTTATTTTTCATGCATTAACAATTTTTCTTGCTTCATTTCCTAATGATATTATACAATGTTACCCAAAAATTTGGGAACCAGAAATTTGTATGAAAGAACAGTTTAAGTTATAAAATTGAAAAATCTGATGTGAAACACTCACACAACTTTCTCTTACTCCTGTTCTCAAAATTATAATTGACAAATTTTACAGTTTGTGTACCAAATTTGAATGAAATTCGTCGAAAACTGAAAAAAAAAACTGTTCAGTAAAAGCGCACTTCCGGTTTAGTAATTTTCTTAAAACTGGAATTTTGGCCATATATTTATTTCTAATTAATTTTGTTTGGATGATAGAATTTTATAATCAACTATGATACCACTTTAGAGGAAGCTGTAACCCCACCCCTCCCTTAAAAGTGCCCTTAAATGAATTTTTCTAGAGAAATATCTTAAAAGATGTAGATCTTTGCATTTTTAGTTTATATTGGAAGTTTCAAGAAAATCGTCGGAACCATTTTTGAGAAAATCGCGAAAATGAAAAAAATCATTTAGTAAAGTGTTAAAACAAATGCACTTCCGGTTATCCGATTTTTTTTCAAACTCGGAATTTCAACGAAATTTAATTCTAATTAAAATTATTTAGATGGCAGAATTGTCTAATAAACTGAAATAGCACTTTAGATAAAAACCTAATCCCACCCCTCCCCCCCCGGAAGTGCCCTTAAATGAATTTTCTCGGAGAAATGTTTCAAATAAAAGTTTTAGCTGTTAGTATGTGTAGTTGATATAACAAGTTCGAAGAAAATCGTTGTAGCCATTTTTGAGAATTTTGACAGATGAACCCACTATCGGATCCCATGGTGATAACTAAACGGAATATCAAATTTGAACTTTCTACGATTTTTCATTTCTGAGCTATGCTGTTCACACATACACACACACACACAAACCATTTGCTAAAAACCACTTTTTTTAGACTCAGGGGACCTCAAAACGGATATTTCCGGTGAAAACTCAATATCGAAAATTTGCCACGATTACAATACTTACTCTTAATTGGAGTAAGAGGAAGTAAAAAGTTTTTTTTTTATATATACAAAAAATTAAAGCATAAATAGATTTCATTTTTTTGGAAATCTGGCACGATTGCTATATACGAGTATATATCACAATTTCACTGAAATTACTAAATTTAATCCTTTTCTAAATAATTTTTGATATACGAGTATTAATGCCAATAATTTTTTTTTAAATAATCAATACACATTTATATATAAGGTCTCAATATTCTCCTTGAAAAGAATGAGGCATTCTCCCTTTTGTGTTTAATGAACGGTACCAATGAATACGGCTACTGCAGTTCCTGTACAAAACCGGTCTAACTACAAAAAAAAAAAAAAAAAATTCTCTAGTCACAACATACTTTCAACAATCAATTTCAAATATCAGAAGAATAAAATTTAATAACCACTTTATTTATTACAAAATATATTTTTTTTTAAATATCTATAATAAATTATCACATGTATGACCTTTTTTTTAAGGCAATAAAATGTAAAAAAAAAAAAGAAAAAAAAAAAGTAAGATAATTCAATTAACACAAATAAACAAAAGTAAACAATGCGTTACAAAAATATTTGCCGATTGATATATAGATATATTTTGGATATATATATCTATCCAAAATTACTTTATTAGCATTGTGTGGTTTTCAATTTTTTTTTTTTTTTTTTAAACATTTTTAATATTTTTTTCAATATTTTGAGGTGACAAAGTTCAATAACATCAAGTATTTCGAAACATGGTACACTCTTTGGTTAATTAATATTTGGAATAAACATTCAGTAGACGTTTATTACTTTCTTTTTTGTTTAATTTAAGGCGAGTCTACATTATCTATGTGTCAAGTGAGTGTAGAGGCTCTAGGAAGAGAAAAATTCCGGGACAGCACCGTTAGACTCGAGCCCGAGATCTCCGCGTTACTAGCCCAGCGCGCTACCACTTAGCTTCTTATATTATTTAATATTCCGAACTAAAATAATCTCTGACACTTCTGAGGTATATTCTCATTTTTAGAAACTGGCCCTGGTAGAATAGCATAATTGCGTATTTGTATTGTAAGAGCATAATGACTCCTTTCAGCACTCCATGTATTCTTTTAATCCTATATACGAGAATTAAGGCCACACACACGAAAAAGGAATACTTTTTTCCCTCAAAATGGAGGGAGAATTTATTTTATATAACTACATGTTCCACTTAAATGATGTAATAGAGGTAATAATTTACATTTTAATTTTCAAAAAAAAAAGGAGTATTAGAATGAAACAAAACAATGAATGAATACAGTTACATAACTGTTAACTCTTTAGAGGACTTACGTGTTAACTCTTTTAATGTTGAATATGTGAATGGGGGATCGCAATACTGGATAACATCTCGGATTTTATCCATCTTAGCATGCTTATTTACACTGTTTCTGAGGTTTCGGATACTCATCCATTGGCAGAGAAGGTTATATTATCAAGTTTGTGCAGAAATTTGACTTCAACTTAATGTTTCTGTCAGGCACTATACTTTTTGATTGTATGTGCGGGAGGTTATAAAGTTATGTTAGTATGGGGTGTGTTTAATAACAAAAAATTGGAATGATTGTAAATTATCTAGTAATAAGTGTATAATAAATAGCGTGTTTGAAGAATACTTACAATAGAATGGGATAAAGATATGTATAAATTTAAAAGCGTGTATACAATAAATTATTACTGAAATGTATGCAAGGTTAATATAAGAAAATATGTAGATAAATTGGCATGTAAGAAGATTTGGGTAGAAAAATGGTAAATTTGAAATACAGATGGTATTAATATAACTAATTAGGGAAGGGATTAGTACAATGCTAGCGCGATGGACTAGCAACATGGAGGGTCCGAGTTCGAGACAGCAGTGCTGCCCTTAGATTTTCTCTTCTTAGGAATCTCTAAAGCTCATAATCCGGTGGTGGACAATATTGTCTGCAATGAAAGAACACTATCCAGAAGCCGGCAGTGCACTAAGAATCGTGTTAAATACATTTTTTAAAAAACTACAGCCAAGTAATAATTTTTTAGATAATGTTTTAACAAACTTTACACTCACAAAAGAAAGATTGTAAGGAAGTAGGGATCCACTAACCCATAAATAATAAAACGTTTGTTATATAAATAGTAAGGAGTAAGATAATAAGCAAGCAGACATCTAACAACTCGTAAGAAGTCTTATAACTTACTAACTACTCGATGACGTAAAGCTTTCCAATTAAGCGTAGCTATTAGAGGCATCAAAGTCCAAAGCTTTTCCGCCCAATTAAAAACAATCAATTAAAAAAATTATTTATACCAAGGGATTAACATTAAAGGAAAGTTGATCGTTATAATATCACCAAATCAATTTAACCGAATACAAATAATATTTAAAAAAATCTGGGCACATCTATCTCGTAGACTTTCTTTTACTGATTTTTCTCAATTTCTTACCGACGATTTTGTTTTTTCAAACTTAAGACATCTATTGTAAATTTAATTGTTCTTAGTACTACGTAGGTGAAGGAACATACTGCAGTAGTGCAGAGGGAGGGCTAAATTGCTAAAACCCAGAATCCAAGAAATCCATTTTGTCGGTAAAATATTTCATCAAATAAAAGAATTATAATAAAGTAATGCTTGTAAATAAGCAAACAATGTTTAAAGAAACATCGTTAAGCTGTTTTTCAAGAAACTGTTGAAAACTGGAAAAAGCATTCATTAGTATGAAACTTTGGGTTATACGTACATCTATAAACTTGAAATTATTGTAACAGACATAATTGCCCTTAATTTCTGTAGTTAGTGGAACCGTGCAATATACTGAAACGCCCTTTATACAAAAGCAAGGACTCGTCGTAACTGAGGGAAATTAATATCATCAATATCAGACAACCACTTTCTGTGCCTAGGTTCCTCAAAAAACATACCTACTTCCCAATGAAAACTCAATACAAAAAATGTGATAAGACAGCAATACTTCTTCAACAAGATAAAGAGAAAGTAATAAAACAAAATCTTGTACGAAGATACACTCAAATGACTTTCTCTTACTGAATTATTATACGGGTGTCCCATTTAAGCGGGCCACTTTTGAAATAACTCTTAAACGAAGAAAGATATCAAAAAAGTGAACATAACGTTTGTTGTAGTATTTTATTCGCTCTAGTTTATGATGGTGTTAATGTTATTTGATTTTATTGTCGCCTTACACCTGAAATCGGTGATTGAAAGTTGTGATTTCTTTGTGAGCCCCACCCAACACGTCTGCCGGAATTGCTAAGCAGGTTTGGATTAAGTCTTTTCTAAGTGCTTCTGGAGTCGTTGGTTCCTTGGCATAAATTTTTTCTTTGAGATATCCCCAAAAAAAAAAAAATCAAGAGGGGTTAAATCTGGCGACCTGGAAGGCCAGCTAACCAGTCCCTGTCTCCCTGAACATCTCATTCACTTTTCTCCTCGTCAGATCGCCAGATTTAACTCCACTTGAATTTTTTTTGGGGGGGATATTTCAAAAAAAAATTTATGTCAGGGAATCAACAACTGCACTTAGAGAAGAAGACTTAATCCAAATCTGCTTAGCAATTCCGGCAGATATGATACGTTTAGCAACTTCATCTGTTGGGCAGTGACTGCGCTTGTGCCGGTTAAGCCGAGGAGGTCATTTTGAATAAATAGGAATATTTTTTTATAGATTTTTGTAAATAAACTGGAATATTGTTTTGTTTTAATAATGTTTTACCTGATTTTTAAGTCCCTAATGGTTCTAAAATACCTTTTTAAGTGTTAGCATTTGAACTCTCTTATTTATTAGAAATTAATAAGAAAATCCGCTTTTAAGTTTAGTTTATGAAACAAAGAAATAGGAAAAAAAAAGGACAAAATTTGATCTGTATGAATGAATATCTCGGCAACGATTTGAAATATTGAAGTGAAATTAGCGGCATTTTTCTTCATTTTTTTAGTAGTTTTTAATACAGTAGTAAAGGTGGGGGGTCCAAAGGAAATCATCGCAACTTTCAATCACCGATTTCAGGTGTAAGGCGGCAATAAAATCAAATAACATTAACACCATCATAAAATAGAGCGCAAATACTTCAACAAACGTTATGTTCACTTTTTTTTTTATATCTTTCTTCGTTAAAAGCGACCCCTACACAGTCAATAATATTGTCAATATTGGTATTGACAATAAAACCATCAATACTCGTGCTAACCGGTCTCAATACTTCAATTACCTTACACTTTACACGATCAATATTATTGTCAATAACGTTGCTCAGTACTTACTACTTCTGCCACTAGGAGAGCGAATCTACGTGTGGTTTTACTCGGTTTTTTTCCTTCCAAAAAATGAATAATCGTACAAAAGCTTGCATAGCTATTATTTTGGCGTTTGGCACTACTCGTCAAGTGAAACGCAAACACTGGATGAAAGAATGGTTGAAGAAGAGAGAGATGAATATTCTCATTTAGTACTTTTGAAGGAAATCAGCCTCTGCGATGTTGAAGATTTCAAAAACTACTTTCGAATGGATGAACCTACCTTTAACAACAAACTGTTACAGATGGTTGAACCATTTTTGAAAAAGACAGAACAGAAATATGAGATAAAGTGTAAGTGTTAGGGAAAGATTAGCCTTAACCCTGAGGTACATGGCCACAGGAAGAAATTTTGAAGACCTTGAAAATCTTGAAGTTTTCAGTCACAATGTCCCCCAACAACTATCAGCAAAGCTGTAATAGAAACCTGTGAAACCTTTATATATATCCTACAAGATTTTGAAAAAATTACAACCACCTTTTGTTTGATTGAAGTTTTTATTTTAATACAGAAATCTTTCCAAAGTATCTTTGTAAGGTATTGTATCACTGTTGTTGAGGTTAGTTACAACGTTGTATAAAACTACTGAACTGAGTATTGATGGAAATATTGGCGCCGCCCCCTATACGGTCAATATTATTGTCAATATCCCCTCCATTTCTCAGTATTGATACATGAAACTCAGAAAATCCGGATTTCAACAATACTCTTATCAATACCGAACGTCAATATAATTTTTTCACCTTACACGGTCAATAAATTGACCGTGTACAGGCGCTTAAGAGTTATTTCAAAAGTGGCCCGTTTAAATGGGACACCCTGTATAATTAATAAAATCGACAAACTTGGAATTACACTCATTTGTCGTAACATAAATAAAGAGCTAGGGAGGAGTATATGTACGTACCTAATTAGGCAGGTTAGTAGTTGCAGTGATTACATTGTACTCCACAAGACAGCGCCAATAACTCCAAATAACATTTGAAATTTAAAGTCAGAAATTATTCATAATCCTTTAACATCACTTTTCCAACTCAAATAAAAGTGATATGTTGTTAGCTAGCATTCCAAGTTTACAGAAAATAGTATAACTGTTTTTGAGAATATTCATAAAATCTCTAAAACTTATTCTGTAAAGTCACTACTTCTGTTTAACCAATTTTTTTCCTCAAAATTTTGATTTCAACCAAATACATTTATCTAATTTACCTTCATAATTATATTTATTTTACGTTCGTATTATAATAGATAATAGAATTGTACTATAGTAATACTTTAGAGGAAAGCTTAATGTAGCTGTTTTTCCAGGTCCAAAATAAATTCTCCCAGGGAAATATTTTAAATAAAAGTCATAAATATTTAAGTATGCGGCTAGTATATAAAGTTTAAAGAAAATCGCTGTATCGTTTTAGAGAAAATCGAGAAAAAGTGAAGTGAAAAAAAAAACCGGTCAAGTCGTACTTCCGGTTGATGGTTTTGCTCGAACCATTCGTTAAGTAAACCTAAACATACCAAAGTCTGATTTTTCGTTGTTTTTTTTTTTTTTGAGATATTTTGCTCACACACACACACACACACACACACACACATACAGCATCATACGGTAAAAACAAGGAAGCTGCAATAGATCTTTCCAAATCGCAATGGATTTGGCCTTTATAGCCACTACCTGTACAAATATCCAAGGTAAAAATTTAGAGAAGTATTTTGAGTTTTAATTAAAATTAACCACTCAATGGCATTAAGATTGATTGCCTGACGAGACATTTTCAACAATGAGATTTAATAAATAAGTAGGGTTTAGCATTGACGACTTTAATTATTGAAAATTTAATTACTTACTTTCAAATTTAATTTACTTTCTCTCTTACTCTTAGCGAATGATATACGTGTGTATATCTCTCTTTCTTTCTCTCCCACTTTATTTCACCCCCACCCCTTTCTCTCAGTAATATCTAAAAACGAAAAATCATGTGAAGTTCAAACTTGATATTCTGTTTAGTAATAACAGGTTATCAGATATAAAGTTTAATACAAAATTCATCAACGAGTAGTGGAAGTTTCTGGTAGTTGAACAGTGTGTTAGACTTTATTGAACACTGAGTATAATATAGAAGAACGAAGAGGAGGTCTTTACAACTTAAAGAAGAGTATGGCAGCGTAAATTGAGAGAGTGATAGAATGACTGGCAGAGTGACAGAGTGATGGTTGTTGAACGATGGTCATTGAAGGAGACTTTAATGAGAGAGAGGTGGCCTTACATACATGTAAACCTCAACTTCTCCTACATTCTTTAACTTATCCTTCCAACAATGTCATATCTGGTCCTTAGATTGATCTCTCTGAACTACGACTAGAACTTGTGATAGGGGAACATTTTACGTCTCTCTTGTAACATGCCTTATGAGATCAGTCACTATTAAGGCACACCTAAAATAGGTCACGGCAATGTGGCTCGGGAATATGTCATGGCGATCCATTACAAACCGAAAATGCAACTTTACTAATTTTTTTCTTCATTTTTTTTGCGATTTTCTCAGAAGTGATTGTAACAATTTTCTTCAAACTTCACACACTTAACAGACACATTTGGGCCTATCACTTTTATTTGAAACTTTTTCCAGGAAAAAGAATTTTTGGAGTAATTAAATAATGGAAGTGGCAATCAATGGTAACATTTCCTCTAAGCGTCACTTTAATAAGCACCATTGATATACTCGTAGCATTCCAAGTGTGAAAAAATAGATTTTCTTGGAAAAAGCTTAATTTTCTTTACATGTGAAATGCTAATTGCACATTACAACTTAATACTTTTTTATTGGAAATATTATTCTAGAATAAAATTTTTAGAGGATTCTGGGTAATCTTTTATAGGCTTAACTCTTAAGTGTCATAAATATTTTGCTGATAAGTTACCAAAATATCTACAACGTAATCATATTCGAGGAGCTCATGCCCAAAAAGAACATTACCTAAGCAAATTCCCTGACTGCTATATTTATGAAATTATTAAAGCAAAGGTTTAGTAAAAATTCAAATTATTTAAGAGGAAGCCTTTGAGTGATTCAGCCTAGATTTTTATGATAGCTATGACCAACTATTTGTGAATCCAGCAAAAACTTAACTCCTAATATTTATTGCTATTATTATTTATACTTAATAAAAGGGGAAAAAAAAGAAGTTAAAAGAGGAAAATGAAAAAATTCTAGATTTTTTACTTTCTCTTACTCCTAGTAAGAGGAAGTATTGTAATCGTGCCAAATTTTCGATATCGAGTTTTCACCGGAAATATCCGTTTTGAGGTCCCCTGAGTCCAAAACAGCATAGCTCAAAAACAAAAAACCGTAGAAAGTTGAAACTTGATATTCCGTTTAGGTATCACCATGGGATCTGACAGTACGTTATCTGTCAAAATTTCAACGGAAGTACCACTTTACTAGTTTTTTTTTTTCGTTTTGCGATTTTTCTAGAAATGACTCCGACGATTTTCTTTAAACTTGGTGTATCAACTACATATACAAAGAGCTACAATATTTATTTGAAACATTTCTACGGGAAAATTCATTTATGGGCACTTCCGGGGGAGGGGTGGTGTTGGGTTTTCATATAAAGTGCTATTTCTCTTTATTAGACAATTCTGCCGTGTTAATAATGTTAATTAGAATTAAATATGTGGTTGAAATTCCGAGTTTGAAAAAAATCTGATAACCGGAAGTGCGTTTCTTTTTAACACTTTCCTAATGATTTCTTCACTTTTTTTTCGCGACTTTCTCAAAAATGGCTCCGACGATTTTCTTGAAACTTCTTATACAATTTACGCATACAAAGATCTACAACTTTTACTTAAACATTTCTCTAGGAACATTCATTTAAGGGCACTTTTAGGGAATGGGTGGGGCTATGTTTTTCTTTAAAATGCTATCATAGTTGATTATATAATTCTATCATCCAAACAAAATTAATTAGAAATAAGTAGATGGCCAAAATTCCAAAATTCAAGAAAATTAGTAAACCGGAAGTGCGCTTTTATGAACAGTTTTTTTTTAGTTTTCGACGAATTTCATTAAATTTGATAAACAAACTATAAAATTTGTCAATTATAATTTTGAGAACTGGAGTAAGAGAAAGTTGTGTGAGTGTTTCACACCAGATTTTTTTAAGTTATTAAAATAAAAATATTACAATATATCTATGGATTTCTGGATATTGGTCCTTGGAAAAAATATTTTAGTTAAAGGTAAGGTAAATGTTTCGATTATATTTCATGATCCTTATCATGAAACCTGAATACAACAACAATAATATTAAACAATAAATATATATCTGTAATAAATAGGTTTCTAAAAATAACCTACCTATTATAACCAAACTTAGATATTTTCAATCCAACGTTTCTATTGTGCATTATGTAATAAAAACAAAATATTTTTCTCCTATTATAATTTTAAATAATCTCTTATTATATAAACTAAAAATTAAAAACTCTACTAACTAATAAAAATATTACGTAATTAATTAAAGTAAAAGGTTATACTTACACAAATAACTAGTTAATTAATCTAGTAGAGAACAAAAAATTCAGTTTGAACAAGAGCTGCCTAGAGACCACCGTATGCAGTGAATGCCGCTAAAAAAAAAAAAAAAAAATTGCATTAAGGAAATATTTAATTAGAAATGGAAAACTTTATCAAGGACTAATCTAATCCATCGTAATCACCATAGATATATTAACCAATTCATTTCGTAACAACCTTTTTACTTTCTCATACTCCTAGTATTGCTATCGTGCTATATTTTGGAAATTGAGTTTTCACCGGAAATACATATTTTGGGGTCGGTCCCCTGAAAACGAAAAAAAAAATGTTTTTGGCAAATTGTCTGTGAGTGTGTATGTTTTATGGGTGTGTTAACAGAATATCTCAAAAATTAAAAAGGTCATAGAAAGCTTAAACTAAGTATTCCGTTTGGGTACTACCATCGATCACTGCATAGACACGAAGATTTCTGGCAAACTACACCAACCGAAAGTGCAGGTTTTACTGATTCTTTTTTTCCCCCACTTTTTTGTGATTTTGTTGAAAACGGCTCCAACGATTTTCTTTAAACTTTGTATACTATTTGCACACATATATCACTTTTATTTTAAACAGTTTTCTCGTGAAAATTGATTTTTGGAGATTGTGGGGGAACAATAATAACATTATGCTTTCCTAAAAAGTACCACTTCAGTATAATATATAGTTTTATCACCTACATATATTAATAATAATACATGTTGGAAGCATTGATAGAATAATAAATGTGAAGAAAATCGATAAATCGGAATTGCGAGTTTACGAGAGCGTTTCACATAAGAAACAGACCCACCTGCGAAGTTTCTGGGAATAACGGTAGACGCTAATCTCTCTTGGAAAATCCATATATATATAACCTCAGCAAGCAATTGGCCACAGTAATTTTCCTGATTAGAAGACTCAGGGAGGTAGTCTCAATTGAGGTATTAAAAACTGCCTATTTCGGCTATTTTCACTCTCGGATGGCTTATGGAATTGAGCTTTGGGATGCCGCATCAGAAGCCAAGGTGATTTTCAAGCATCCAAAAAAAAGCAATAAGAACAAGAAAAAAGCTAAAGAAAAAAGCTCGAGACATTTGTAGAGAACTATTTGGAGAGCTGAATATTATGACACTATCCTCTCTGTGCATATATAGACATGCTCTGAAACAGAAACAAGAAAGAAACAAGGATTTCAGGAGGAAACAATATAAATAAAACATTCGTAGTAAGTCTGATATAAACATACCTAAAACCAGGTTGGTCAAGACAGAATGTAGTCCGAAAGTAATATCCGGAAGAATCTACAACCATATTCCAAGAGAAATTAGAGAACTGAGTGATCCAACATTAAAAAAAAAGCTGAATGGTTTTCTTATGAAAAGCACATTCTATAATTTGGATGAATATTTCCAAGAAAATTACAGTGTAGAACTATTTAAATGAACAGATACACTTAAACTGAACATAGAACGAATAAAATGTAAAAGATTATAAAGATGTATAAAGATATTTCTATATAAAGAAGTATAAAGGTCGCACACAGCCAATATTTATGACAATAAGTAATAATATACTAGTTTGTTTATAATGAAGAGCCTCTTATATATTTGGTAAATATGTACAGGCAAATAAACAAAATAAAAAAAAATAAGACCGCTAGTAACCAATAAAGACAAAAACTCCCCACCACCATTTTCTTTAAACTAACTGACAAAGCTCCAATAGACCAGCCTCAAATAAAAGTGATAAGTTTCTATCCACACAGCAAACATTCTAAGTTTACAGAAAATCGTTGAAATCTTTTACAAGAAAATTCCATAAACTTAAAAAAAAAAAAAAAAAAAAAAACACTATTCAGTAAAATCACACAGAATTCCATTCTTAAATTTGGAATTCTATCAATTATGTATTCATATTATGTATGTAGTACTTTTTTCCGTCGTAACATGCGTATTGATTTTGTGTTCTTGACCGGTTTCAGATTTTCATCCATCGTCAGAGCAAATTCACTAAGTTCGTGTAGAAAGAGTTCACTTCAACGTAATATTTCTGTTACATTCACACTTGTTGGTTGTATTATGTGGGGAGGTTTATAAGGTTATATGCATAACCTTATATTACATTAAGAACATAACCCTATAACCTCCCCTTCATGTATACAACCAACAAGTGTGTGTGTAACAGAAACATTACGTTTGAAGTGAACTCTCTTTAGACGAACTTGGTGAATTTGTTTCTGACGATGGATGAAAATCTGAAACCGGTCAGGAACAAAATCAATATGCATGCTGCGACGGATAAAATACCAGATGTTATCCAGCATTGCGGAACCCCACCCATATTTATAATATTATGTAGGTTGTAAAATCATATATTGAAGTCGTATTTCAGAGGAAAGCATAACGCTACTGTACCCCCAGAACTTTCATAAAATCAATTTTCTTGTGAAAATGTTTCAAATAAAAAGCGATAGGTATCGTATTTATGTATGTAGATAATATACAAAAGATGTTAAAGAAAATCATTGGAGCCATTTTCAAGAATATGGCGGGAAAAACTGGAAAATAAATTCAGTAAAGTCTCATTTCCAGTTGATGGATTCTGCCAGAAATCTTCGTGATGGAAATACCTAAACGGAAAACCAAATTTGAGCTTCCTGGGGACTTTTAGTTTTGGAAATATTTTGTTGCTGTGTTTCGCCCGTCCTCTTTAACATCTTCGTCGATGTGGCCCTCTCTGATTGGAAGAGAAAATGCTCAAAAATGGGAGTGAAAGTGGGAGAAGATACCTTGACACGTGGCAGTTTGCGGACGATCAAGTTCTTATTGCTGAAGATGAGGAAGATCTAGCATAATGTTGAGGAAGTTGCTCGCAGTATACTCAGAACGGGGCTTATAGGTCAGTAAGTCCAAAAAAGCAGTACATGATGGTAGGCGGATCTTCTCCAACGTCCCTGGATTGTGGATGATTGGCAGCTATATCCGTGTAGCGAGTTTAAGTACCTAGGTGCCTGGTTATCAGCTACTGGGTCTTCAGAATTGGATATTCAAAAGAAAATTGTAAAGGGAAGAAGACAAGCTATCCCAATTATTAAACTCGGTACTTTGGAGTAAATATATCCGCATGGATATTAAAAAAAATGGCTCTTCCACGTTTTCTTAGCGAATATAACCCTCTATGCGGCAAAAAACTTGGAGCCTAACGAAGAAATTGGAAGACAAGCTATTGGCCTTAGAAATGGATTTCTGGAGAAGAAGCTGTAGTGTCTCCAAGATATGGCACGTGCCAAATCCGGAAATCCGAAGACGTGTTGGAACAAAACATTTTCACGGTTTTCCCATCCGCTCTCCTAGCCCTTTATAAACCTTGACCCATCCAGTGTCTGTAACACTTGGTGATGGTATGTCACAGGTTAAACTAGTTAATTACTACTGGAATTCTAACTGAAAAATTTTTGTAAGTACATTTCCTAAGTTACTTCCATACTTTACTCTTATATATGCCACATTAATAGTTGTGATTTAGTTTAATATTGATCTGTTCTACAACAATAGTTTAAAATAAATTTAAATGTGCTATATATATCATACTCTTTATTTAGTTTATTTTTTAAAAAAATTTTATTCTGGAAATATTTAGTTTAAGTTCATATTTTATGTTGTTTCTATTTTTTATTGATTTGTATTTAAACCTTTGTACAGACCCTGAAGAAGGCAATAAAGGTGCCGAAACGTCGGTAGAAATTTAAAAAGAGTTCTTTTGTATGACCGAACCTCAAAATCCAATTTACAACATTTTGTATTCAGTTGAAACACGTAAGTTAAAATGGTACAGCCATGTGATGCGAATGAGCGGAGAGAGATGGCCTAGGAAAATCATTGATTTTATTCCTAGTGAGAGGAGAAGGAAAGGCAGGCCTAGGAAAACTTGGATGGAGGATATCACCGAAGGAATGGCCCCTAGAGGCCTTCGGGAAGGGGAGTGGGAGGACAGGGAATCTTGGACTTTGGGCATTGGGGATATGATTCCTTAGGAATTGTCTTTGACCCAGAAAAAAAATATTTTGTTAAGACAACAACACA
>JAAEAF010012218.1:0-27239 GCA_011037195.1 Triatoma infestans | reverse complement strand
ATTAGCTTATTTCCACTGTCTTAGGGGTCACGCTCAGCGTTAGGGTCATTCAGATTAGAGGCTTCTATACGGGCGGGTATGCGCGAGAGCCCAGGATGACAGTGTGCCTTTTTCCATAAAAAACAAAAAAAAAAAAAAAAAGTTACAAACTTAATTGAATTCTGAGATTATTTGGAAATAGTTAATTACTGATGATACTATAGGAAGCATTTACAATGG
Organism: Triatoma infestans; assembly: GCA_011037195.1. Taxonomy (NCBI): domain Eukaryota; kingdom Metazoa; phylum Arthropoda; class Insecta; order Hemiptera; family Reduviidae; genus Triatoma; species Triatoma infestans. The sequence continues at coordinate 27,020 of JAAEAF010012218.1, read as the reverse complement.
GGCCGAGGATTTTAGAATTTAGAGTTTGGATTTTTGAATGTGTAGATCGTTTGACTATTCTATACATTCGAATACTAAGTCTGTTCGGTGGTGGAAGTAACTTTTACAAGGTTCAAAACTTTTAATTCTTGTTTGGAGGTTCCTGTTAAGGCTCTTGTCTAGATGAACTCCAAGATGCAGCATATGGTTTTTTTTTGGTAATGGAATAAGAATAATGAACAAGAAGAATATAAACGTATTACTTCTATTTAAACATTTAAAAAAAAAAAAAAAAATTGATATTGAATAGTTGTGCGAAATTTATGGCATTAATTTTCAAATATTTATATATTACTTTCTCTTACTCCTAGTAAGAGGAAGTATTGTAATCGTGCAAATTTTAGTTATCGAGTTTTCTCCGGAAATATCCGTTTTGAGGTCCCCTGAGTCCAAAAAAGTGGTTTTTAGTGAATGGTCTGTGTGTGTGTGTGTGTGTGTGTGTGTGTGTGTCTGTGTGTGTGTCTGTGTGTGTGTGTATGTATGTGAACAGCATAGCTCAAAAACGAAAAATCGTAGAAAGTTCAAACTTGATATTACGTTTAGGTATCACCATGGGATCTGAGGTGCGTTATCTGTCAATATTCCTCAGCCGGAAGTACCACTTTACTAGTTGGTTTTTTTACGTTTTTGCGATTTTCTCAAAAATGGCTCCGACGATTTTCTTTAAACTTCAAACATCAACCACACATACACAGAGCTACAACTTTTATTTAAAACATTTCTCCGGGAAAATGCATTGAAGGGCACTTTTGGGGGAGAGGTGGGGTTAGGTTCATCTTAACTCGCTGTTTCAGTATTATTAGACAATTCTGTCATTAAATAATGTTAATTAGAAATTAAAATGTGTTGAAATTCCGAGTTTGAAAAAAAATAGACAACCAGAAGTGCGTTTGTATGAAATATAATTTTCAGTTTTTCTGATTTCTCGAAAATGGCTCCACAACGATTTTCTTTAAAAAGCGTTGTTAACTCAACAATAAAGAGTACAACTTGTATGTTTGAACATTTTCCTGATAAATTGCATTTAAGGGGACTTTGTGGGAGGGGGGTTATGTTTTTCTTTAAAAGCTATCACAAGTTGATTATACAATTCTGTCAGCCAAATTGACAATAACTAGAAATTAATTATGACCCAGAAATCGAGTTTCAGGGAAATTAGTAAACCGGCAGTTTATGGACAGTGGTTTCACTTTTCGACGAATTCATTAAATTGGTACAATAACTATAAAATGTGTCACTTTCTAATTTGAGTACTGGAATAAGAGAAAGTTGTGTGAGTGTTTCACACCAGATTTTTAGTTAGTTGGGTCAGTGTTTTTGATGGGGTCTACTTGGAGTAAGACAAAGTCCTGTGAATATTTTATGCTAGATTTTTTTACTTAGGATGGAAAGTGGTTTTTCCTTGACCTTATTTAAAGCCTAGGAAGTTGTAAGCACAACGAAATAGTTAGAACTTAAGTATTCGAATTTGTTAAATAAAATTTATTTCTAAATTCAATCGTCAATCGTCTTTATTTAAATAGAGGAACTTAAATGAAAGCTAGACTAATAATCAGAGTGAAATATTTGTGGAATATCCAATCACACGTACGTATCAATTCGTCGATTTTTGCGTGTACATGAAACCAAGAAAGAAATACTCAGAGCATAATTAAAATCTTGCTTTGTCATACAAAGAATGAAATATGTACAAAAAAAAAAAAAAATGTAAATTCATGTCGAAAGTTTTCAAACTAATTACAAATAGATACGTGTAATTGTCAAATGATATGATTGACATATAAGTAAATTTATATGATTATGATTTAATCAGTAATAATAATTAATATTATAATATATGTTAATAATTAATGCACATATGTAATCTGAATGATTAATGAACACGCTATGAGACATGAATTTATCAACAATTACTAGTGTTTAATAGTCAAAGGAGACACTATAAAGAAAATTTAAAATCTTGTTTCTTCTGTGACACGTACAGGGTAATTTTATTTGATGTATTAAAATTGTATAAAAAATAGTAGAGCCCATGGATCCTTATAAAAATCACGAAAGAAGTCGAAAATATAAAGCCATCATGAAGACAAATTATTGCTTATTGGCTAATTTTTCTTTTAAAATCGCCTCATGTAAAAATCAATAAAAAAAATCTGGTGTGAAACACTCACACAACTTTCACCCCTTCTTACCTTTTTTTTTCCCCGAGTACTCAAACATTAAATTGGGACAATTTTATAGTTAGTGTACCAAATTTAATGAAATTCGTCGAAAAGTGAAAACACTGTCCAGTAAAACTGTCCGGTTTACTAATTTCCTTGAAACTCGGAATTTGGGTCATATATTAATTTCTAGTTATTTCAATTTGGATGACAGAATTGTATAATCAACTGTGGATAGCATTTTAAAGAAAAACATAACCCCCCTCCCCCAAAAGTCCCCTTAAATGAATTTATCAGGGGAAAAGTTTCAAATAAAAGTTGTAGCTCTTTATATGTATAGTTAACAACGCTGGTTTAAAGAAAATCGTTGGAGCCATTTTCGAGAAAATACAGAAAACTGAAAATTATATTACAGTAAAAACGCACTTCCGGTTATCTATTTTTTTTCAAACTCGGAATTTCAACAACATATTTAATTCTAATTAACATTATTTAGATGACAGAATTGTCTAATATACTGAAACAGCAGTTAAGATGAAAACTAACCCCACCCCTCCCCCAGAAGTGCCCTTAAATGAATTTTCCTGGAGAAATGTTTCAAATAAAAGTTGTAGCTCTTTGTATGTGTAGTTGATATAGCAAGTTTAAAGAAAATCTTCGGAGCCATTTTTGAGAAAATTGCAAAAACGTAAAAAAAAACTAGTAAAGTAGTACTTCCGGTGAGGAATATTGACACATAACGCACCGTCAGATCCCATGGTGATACCTAAACGTAATATCAAGTTTGAACTTTGTACGATTTTTCGTTTTTGAGCTATGCTGTTCACATACCACACCACACAGACAGCACACACACACACAGACCATTCGCTAAAAAACCACTTTTTTGGACTCAGGGGACTCAAAACGGATATTCGGTGAAAATCGATATCCGAAAATTTGACACGATTACAATATTCCTCTTACTAGGAGTAAGAGAAAGTAAAACTAATATAGTCTTAATATTTTAAATATTTTTTTTAACATTAATTAAAAAAAAAAAAAACATATTCAAAATTAATTAATAGACTTTATTAATTATTAATAAATAATTTACATTTGCCATAATTTATTAAAATTTAGTTAGTTTGTTTAAATAAATCAACGAATTTAATAAAGAAATATAACCAATTACTTAAGGTAGAATTACAACCATGGCCCACTTTAAAACAACGTTCACTGGTTACTTTCCAAAACCAGAAGGAATAAAGAAACAATTCATTATTACTAAACTCAAAAGAGAGAGAGAGAGATAATGAAATATATTATTTATTAATTTTAAATACAGTTTATTGACATTGAAATCTTGTTTACAATAAATTGACAATAAAACTCTAGTTTGCGTCTAGTACAATTAGTTTAATTAATCCTAGGAATTATTTGTCAGTTTTAGAACTTTCTAAGAAAGTTCCCCCAGACTAATTTTGTAGCTTTCTTAATATGAATGTTCACATTTTCTTCATCAATTTTTGACAATTAAATTTAGAATTTTAAAACAATGATTACATTTTTGAAGGAAAAGTTTTATCCCTATTCTCTAAACTTCTCCTCACTGTTGGAATTATGAATTTGAATTAATCAATTAAAGTTTGTATTCTTTTTGAACTATTTATATATGAGAATGTTAAGAGAGTTATTCTTATACAATTAAAATTAAAATTAAATGTGTAATGGATTTGTTTGTAAGTTTGGACAGAGAAAAGTACATACTGACTAATCATTGTTTACTGGTCAGACTGCTTACTGGTTACTGACAACAGAGTTTACTGGCCGAATGTTAGCTGGATGATGCTTTCTTGTAGACTTCATAATGATTGAATACAAGACTGAATGTTTTGATATATTTTTACTCTCTCTTACTCCTAGTAAGAGGAAGTATTGTAATCGTGTCAAATTTTCGATATCGAGTTTTCACCGGAAATATCCGTTTTGAGGTCCCCTGAGTCCAAAAAAGTGGTTTTTAGCGAATGGTCTGTATGTGTGTCTGTGTGTGTATGTATGTGAACAGCATAGCTCAAAAACGAAAAATCCTAGAAAGTTCAAACTTGATATTACGTTTAGGTATCACCATGGGATCTGACGGTGCGTTATGTGTCAATATTCCTCAACCGGAAGTACCACTTTACTAGTTGTTTTTTTACGTTTTTGCAATTTTCTCAAAAATGGCTCCGAAGATTTTCTTTAAACTTCCTATATCAACTACACATACAAGAGCTACAACTTTTATTTGAAACATTTCCCAGGAAATCATTTAAGGGCACCTTCTGGGGGAGGGTGGGCGTTAGTTTTCATCGTACACTTGCTGTTTCAGGTATATTAGACAAAATTCTGTCATCTAAATAAGTTAATTAGAATAAGATTGTTGTTGAAATTCCGAGTTTGAAAAAAAAAATAGATAACGGAAGTGCGTTTTTACTGAAATATAATTTTCAGTTTGATGGTATTTTCTCGAAATGGCTCCACGATTTTCTTTCAAACCAGGGTTGTAATTAACTATACATATGAAGAGCTACACTTTTATTTGAAACTGTGTCCCATACAATTCATTTAAAGGGGACTTTTAGGGGGAGGGGGGTATTATATCTTTACCCGACTAGCACAGTTGATTATACAATTATGTCATCCAATTGAAATAACTAGAAAATAATAATGAGGACCCAAATTACCGAGTTTCAAGGAAATTAGTAAACGGCAGTTTACTGGACAGTGTTTTCACTTTTCGACGAATTTCATTAAATTTGGTACACTAACTATAAAATTTGTCAATTATAATTTTGAGTACTGGAGTAAGAGAAAGTTGTGTGAGTGTTTCACACCAGATTTTTTTTTTTTTTTTATCAAGTTATTATGCTCAGGGGTTGCATAATTTGTGCACACCTTATTCTTTGTATTAGAAAATGATTCCCGTATTCACAATAATTTGTTTTTGTTGTTCATTAATGGCTGATATTAGCGCCTTTGGCATTATTCACTCATTCATTCGCTTTCATTCATAACTAAAAGTTCTCCAATAAATACTTTCAACCTAATGAATACACTCATACCACAGAACAAACATATATGTACTATTTGGTCCAGATAGAGTACTCAATATTCCTCTACCCAAAAATCTTATGTCTAAAGTCTAAAATATGTTATATACATATATACAACTATATACAAGTATAAACTATTTACATGTATATTCCAATTTATTATTTCCACTAAATGTTTTCATAAACTTCAATATCTTTTAAAAATTCTTAATCACCCGGTCGATGATAATTGGATCATCTTCTAGAGCCTCTGACCAGGTATTGGGAGGAATCTTGTTCAATTTTCTCTTTGTTGTTATAATGGGCATTCAATTATAAATATGCTTTACGGATATTGGGACATTGCAAGGATTACAAAATTGGATTTGTTCCCTGTTCATCAAATAACTATGTGATATCCGAGTATGGCCGATTCTCAAACGAGCGACAATTATCTTCTCTTTCTGAACGAGAATGAATGTTTTGAAACTTACTTAGCCCTTATATATGTTTGTTTACAGTTCCTTCAACTTCTCCTTACAGTTCTCCTACGGAGGTATATCCTGATATCTCCTATGTAGTGAGTTTAAATAAATAGCTTGTAGCAAGGTGATGCATTAGCCCCATCTGACGTGTTGAGTGACTTAGCTGTGGGCGTATGATATAGCAGTTAGGCGAATTGCCATATGATTTTTTTTTTGGTTGCAGTAAAGAAATACAACCATCCAATCTATGACAAAAGTGAATAAATCTGATTCTTTTGAAGCAAATATAAAGATGCGCTCGGTGCAAATATAAAGATGAGCAGATGTGCTCGGAAATTGTCCACACAATATGCTCCTCGTGACTAGGCGGCATCACAGGGTCAAGCACGCGATCGCAGAGTCTCTTAGGGCTCTTGATTATAGCTGCTTTGAGGAAGTGTACGCTGTTGATGATGAGGGCTCTGCGCGATATGCAGATATAGTGGCCTTTAAAAGGGACAGCAGACTAGTGTACATCATTGATCCGACGGTGCGTTATGAAAATAACGATCCACAGCAGGTGGATAAGGTCGACACAGAAAAGCGTGCCATTTATGGCAAATGTATTACATATCTCTCCGAGAAGTATAGAGATATGTTTGGGGAACAGGACTATAAAGTGCGTGGTCTATGGTTCGGTGCTCGGGGGACTATTCCAAAGAAAACGGTGGAATTCTGGGACGAGGTCGGTATAGACCCGAATATATTGCCGGGCTAACGGAGGAGATTATTATAGACTCTCTAGCCATCATTAACCACCACATCTACAGTTAGACTAATGTCTTATGACGCGCACACACGTCTGTTGTCAAAAACTGGAAAACAATAACAAGACAAAATTATCTGTTTACTGATTTAATCTGTGTAATAATGTATTGTTTCCTCTTTCTTTGTTTATGTCAGTTCGATTGATTGGTAAGCTGTGTGTTAGCAACTTGACATTGTCGAGCAGCCCCACTGACAAGTCTTTACGAATAAAGTGTTTCTCTCTGGTATCCAAGTAAAGAGGGTTTTTCTTTTATTCTATTTTGTATATTGCATAATTTCTAGTAAGAAAAAGTATTGCGATCATGCGAAAATTCACCGAAATTGAGTTTCCTTCATGTTTTCGAAATTGGGGGTCCCTTAAATAAGGAAAAAAATGTTTTTAGCGAATGGCCTGTAAGCGTAACGAAAAGCTGCAAGAATATCATACTTGATATTCCGTTTAGGTGCTACCACCGCATCAAACACAAAGATTTCGGTCAAAACCCATCATCTAAAAGTGTAACTTAACTGAATGTTTTTTTTTTTTTAGTTTTTTGTGATTTTCTCAAAAACGGCTCCAACATTTTCTTTAAACTTCGTAAATACCTATCACTTTTTTTGTTGTGGTTGGTTCCGTAGAACTGAAAAGCATCAGAGATATTTTCCGTTTTAGCCCCTGCTTCTTTTGGTAGTCCTCGTCAGCAGATGGCCACAAAAAGAAGCAGGCTATCACGGAAAATATCTCTGATTCATATACTATCTACACACATAAATTTCTAACACTTTTATTTGTAACATTTCCCCGGGAAAATAGATTTTTTTGGGGGTTATGGGGGGGGGAACAGTATCGTTATGCCTCTAAAGAATGCCTCTTCAGTATAATATATGGTTTTTACCATCTATATAATATTAAAACACATTTTAGAAGCGTGGATAGAATTCGTAATTTGATGAAAATCGAGGTTTACCAAAAGTGCGATTTTCTTTAAACTTATGCTAACTCCCCAAGGTAAAAATGTATTTAAAAAAAATGGTCCGAAAAAAAAATCGTCCATTTAAAATGATATGTGTAGTTGGTTCAATGTTTTTAGAGAGCTCTCTATTGGGCCATAATATAATCATTACTTCTATACCAGCCAAGATTAGTAGTAGCCAGCCCGCGGACTTCTGTCTCCGCGTTCATGAGTTGAGGGAAGGTTTTGCAATGATGATGGTAGAGTCTCAGTATATCTGTTTTGTGGGAAGAACTGCCTTCGGGAATAGTTCCGCCCTCTTTTATTCCCTCACAACAACATGCCAAGATTAGTTGGTCGGTAATTAACCCCCACCATCTCTATATTTATGTTAAGACGAATATGTCAAATTTGAGTTAAAAAAAAAAAAATTTGGTCATTTTATATGTAATTGTATTAAAATGATTAAGAGAAAGTCAAAATGAGAATGATTAAAATGATAAAGAGTGTGAGTGTTTCACGCGGGATTTTTTGTTTGTTTGTTAAGTAACAGTTTGCTCAAGCCATGTCCCATTGTGCACAATGGGCCCAGTTGAAGTCTAAGTGCTGAACCTCCTAGGAGGCCCCGAGTTTCTAGAACAGTTTGCTTGTAGATTCGCTACACCCAAATGGCTATACATAATCTCTCTCTCTGAATGCCTTAAGTGTATTAGTTAAAAGTCCAGTGAGTATGTAAGTGTTAGGAGGTGTCAGTGTAAGAGTTGTTCCTGTTGTTTAGACTGGGATGCACGCAATAATGCCAAGATCTCTGAAAAAGTTAGTAGTCCATTTCCCCCTTCAATGCTTTCATATCTTTGTTGTTGTTGTTGTTGTTGTTGTTGGTGTATTAAAGGAGAAACGACCAACTGGATCTTTCGCACCTGTGCCCATCTGGCAAATCTTAATAATCGCCCATCATCAGGATTATTGTTGAGGTTGGTACCGCAGAGCTGGAAAGCATCAGAGCTCTTTTCCTTGATAGCTTGCTTCTCTTGGTGGTCATCGAACGGTTTCGGGCATATGCCCATCATCAGGATGTTTTCATCAAAACAATGTGATAATATAGGCTATTAGTATAGTCAGGGGTCGGCAACCTGCGGCTCCTCTGGATGTGAAGCTGCGGCTCTTTAGTTCCATACGCAAATATTATTTATTTTATAAAAAAAAAAAATTAAAAATCGTTCTGAATCGATTAACGAGGATTAGGCACCGATTCTATCTCTCAGCCACTTGTACTCGCTTTTCACCGCACCCCTCCCCCGGACACGCGTCGTCACTGTCGTCAGTCCATCGGAAGCTCTCGAATGACGCCGTCGTCGGATGTTTCTATGTAGGTTTTAATTCGCTTTCGACGCAAGACAATTTGGCGACTCTAGCATTCATAGTAAATTCTCTCAACACAAATAGTAACGAAATCCACATTGAGCCATTTGGAATTGATACTGCATCTCTAGAAATGCAATTGATCGATTTAAAAAGTAAAGCTTTGTGGAGTGGAAAATTTACAGAGTTGAAAAGCAAGTTGGAAGAGTTGGAGGTCCAGAAATGTATGTACGTAACGCAACAAAAGTTGACAGCTTTAAAAGAAATGCCGCGAGTTGAGGCACTTATTATATTCGACGCATGGAATAGTCTTCCAGATTGCTACAATGAGGTGAAGAAGTTGGCATTTAGAGTGCTGACTATCTTCGGATCGACATATTCGTGTGAGCAAGCTTTCTCTTGCATGAATATAATTAAAAGTAAAGTATGAAGCCAACTTAACAAATGAAAATTTAGAGTCGTGTTTGAAACTTAAAACAACAAGTTATGAGCCAAATTTATCCAAACTTTCTAAAACCATGGAAAGCCAACGCTCCCATTGCTCAAATGTATGTTATTGTTTTTTTATTTTAAGTACAAGTTACATTGTTTAGTAAAGTTTAAATTTTCTACTTGAATAACCATGCAAAGCCATCGCTCCCATTGAATTTGTTTGCTCAATTGTTTGTTATTGAAGTACAAGTTAGTGTTGTATGTTTGTTTTAATTTTTTACTTAAATAATACATAATTCTCTAATAATGCCATATATATATATTATCTAATTTGTTGTGAAAAACACTACTTATATATGAATAAATAGATTAGTTTTTTTTTATCAAAAAACTTTACTTATGCGAGTATTATTTATTGTTGGCAAGAAAAAATTTTGTGGCTCTTTAAAAACTTTGAAATTTTGTAAATTGTAATTTTTGACTCTTCCGACTCAAAAGGTTGCCGACCCCTGGTATAGTATTAAGTGGATTTGCTCCTTGCCTTGTCTATGTTATCACACTCTTTTCACAAAAAGCATCCTGATGATGGGCGAACGCCCGAAACCGGCCAGTGACCACTAAAAGAAGCAGGTTAACACGGAAAATATCTCTGATGAAATATTAATTATTGTTCTTCATTATTGATCTTCATTTCATTTCGTCATTTTGCTACATTTTTGCAAATTGAAAGTTAAAACCAAACAAAGAACAAAAAATTATTAATCTAATGTGATACACTCGAAGGCTTATTCTTAATGTAATTAATATAATTTAATAACATAAAATGTTCATTAAAATTGCAATAATTACAAACTTTTAGTTGGGGTTGCCATAAAAAAGGTGGGGTAGGAAGGGTTAAAGACTTTATATCTTTATATCTATTATACCTAGACTTTGTACCAGCAGCTTAAATTTAAACATAACTGAGACTAGGGTCCTCTGAAAAGCTCTAAAATGAATTTTCTCTGAAAAAAATGTTTCAAATATCTGTTGTTTATATCTGTGCAATTACCATACTAAGTTTAAAAAAAAAAATATCGTAACCGTTTAAGAAAAAAATTCAAAAAAAATAAAAAATCCTAATCTGTAAAAAAGCATTTCCCCGTTAATAGATTTTCTTCAAATTTCAAATTCTACCAAAGCTTCTTATACCATATTTCAATATTATAAAGTTGTTGGAACCATATATTATACTGAAGTTTTACTTTAGAAGGAAGTTTAACGACGATCGTTCCAAAAAGGATCTCCCCCTAAAAATAATTTTGTTTTAAATAAAAATGATAGATACTTATATAATGTAGATTGTATACGAAGTTTTAAGAAAAATTCTTTAGAGCTGTTTTCACGAAAATTTCGAATAACTGAAAAAAAAAAATTCAGTAAAGTAGCATTTTCGATTGATGGATTTTGATTCCGGAAATATTCGTGTCCGATGCAGTGGTAGTTCTTAAAATGGAACTTCCCAGCGATTTTTCGTTTTTTTTTTTTTTTTTTTTGAGATATTTTGTCACCACATATACGTATATACATATTATATTTAGATTTTTCGTTAAAAAAATTTTATTCGAACTCAGGGGACCTGAAAATATGTATTTCCGGTGAAAACTCAATTTTGAAAATCTGGTACGATCATTAAAGATTTCCTTTTATCTGTAGTAGGAGAATGTAATTAATTAATTTTTTATATTCAACTGTTTCATTTCTTTCTTCAGCATGCCCAATATTTAACCTCAAAATTTAAAAAAAAAAATCATTAAATCAAACGCCAATGTTCTTGAAAGTACCAAAGTTTTAAATTAAATTTTGATTTAATAACACTGAGATGATTTAATATATCGCATACAAATTATTTGAATTATAAAATAAATACGAACACTAGCATGAGAATGGCATAGAACTTGCCAGCATTTGTTGTTTACATTGTAAACATAATGGTTTGTTATAATAATTTAATTAAAACTAGAATTATTATCCAGTTACATTTCTTGTAGATTTGATGCTTTTTATTATAGAGCTTCTGATAACTATACAATTGTATATTCAACACCTGGCTACACTCTCACTTTTTATGTATTCATTCTGTTACTTTGTTACAAGCTACTTAATTAAGTTTTAACAGAAAACATTTAGTAGCATCCGGCGTGTAACATTCACAAAGCTTTCTCTTACTCCAATTTACTTAGTTCTTTTTTCCTTTTTTTTATGCAAATTGACTGTCTTTTGATCATTAACGCTCCTCTAAATATCTTCCTTCTTGGTCTGGAGATACTCGACTGGGTTAGCACGTGTTATCCTGTACATGTGACTGGTATATGGCATCCAGTAAGGCATTAATTGTCGAGTGTCTTTCCAGACATTTTTTTATTTGCCGAGTCACTGATGTCTAGCCATTCGACTCCGAGCACTCAATACATTTTTGAATTAAAAGAAGACATAATGGGCCTGCCGAGCAAATGGCTACCTGTCCTACGGATCTCACTTCTGTATAAGCAACACTTCGGTCGATTAACCAGAACAATACGGTGTAAATGGGCCAGGAGATAGTCGTGCCTTGTTGCCAGTCTAAAGCATGCAACGGCTTCGCTTCTGGACAGATTGTGAAGTAAACCGACCTTCTGGTGTGCTGAGGATACTCCACTGTTTTCCTATAGCCTGTTCCTGGAGTCCTGTAACTATCTACCTATCTAACAATTACACCAGGGAGGGGATAAACCTTACAGTTAGGTAGTTAGATTGTTAGATAGGTAGATAGTGTGATCCCACCATATCGCTCTTCAATAAACAAAGACAACACATATACGTATATAGTAGTTTCGCTAAATCTTTCGTATTTAGTTAAACAAATTTTATTCTCCCAAAATCTTTGCTTTTGGTATTTTACCATCCCAAATCAAGCCTTTCTTTCAGGATCCTCTTCGCCACGTTGAACTGTATTGGAGTCGCTGGTTGTTCCTTCTACGATCCCAATTTGGCAAGCTGGACTGCTTTCTCATTTCCCATTATTCCACAATGGCTAGCCATCCATTGCATATAAATTTCCCAGCCTGAAGAAATAAGACTATCCGCAAGAAGACGTCCCTCCAGAATATCACTGGGGACGTGTCTTGTAAATGCCAAATTTGCTGCTTGGGAATCAACCAAAAGTAACGCTTTCCCAAGCTGTTCTTGTTCAAGTCTTTTTAGGGCTAGGAGAATGGCTTTAACTTCACCATGAAAGTTGGATTTTATCTTCCTCATAGGCTCTGAAATTTCTAAATTTGGAGCAAAAATCTCTAGCATCAGCATTTCCTCTAGCGTCTACAGCCGGTCCATCGGTACAAATATGTTTCCATGGATGTCGTTCCCAAATTGTTTCAAGGGCCTTTCAGCTCCCACGGAGGAACACTTCTTAATTTACGATGGAGGAGACTGAGTTTTTCTTCAGCCAAATTGAATGCGGACCATTTTGGAAGAAAGGGAACTCTGCCTTCAGAGTCAATATTATACTTAGTTCAAAGCTCTTGAGCTTTTCGTAAGAAGGGTTTTTGATTCTTCAATTTCTGGTTGGCCGATCTTTGGTTAACCCAATATTGAATTGACGAACGCTTCAGTTTCTCATGGAGACTAAGTGTAATTACTTAGCTTCTCTGGTGAAGCGGGTCAAGAAATGTAGTCGAAGTAATTTTATGTCATCAATGTAGTCGACGATGGGAAATGTAGAATATTGATTTGTGATATTTCGTATCATGCCTGAACATTATTCAATAATAAATATGTACAAAAACTAAAAACGTTTCTTTGGAGTCTGTCTCGTGTTCTGTAAATGTTACTTAAATTTTTTAACTTTTCACTATGGTTAATTTTAAGAATGTTATTTACTGACTGATACTTTGTATAAAATGTCTAGTGCGTAGAGCATTTTTAACAAGAGTCAAGAGATTGCGATCAATGCAATCTAAATAATGTTGGTAGCAGTTCAGACGATTCTCTCCGCTTATACCACCCACCATATCGCTCGCATAATAACAATTATTTATTTGATATCTACAAATTGGTATATCTACAAAAAAATAAAAAGAAAAGTAATTTTTCTTTTAAAACTTCGTCAATTAAAGTTTCTTTTTTTCATTTTCAGAAAGATGATTATTCAATATTCCCTCGGGGGAATATATTATTCTTTTGATTTAGAAAATTGTTCACAAATAAAAATCTACCAAAATATAAAAAATTGAACCAACTTTCTTTTACAAAGAAGTAATAAATATGAAACAGTAAAAGGAAGTATTAAAATATATTAATCCTAAAAATGATCAAAATTTAATGTGGTTGAAATACGTTTATAAAAGTTCTTTTAACCCCTAATAAAACCCTAAACTACACATTCACACATTCTCAGTAATAAATACACCCCAAAATATGATAAAATGATAAAAACGCACTTAAATATATACAGGATGTCCCATTTAAACGAGCCATTTTTGAAATAACTCTTAAACGAAGAAAGATATCAAAAAAGTGAACATAACGTTTGTTGAAGTATTTGCGCTCTAGTTTATGATCGTGTTAATGTTATTTGATTTTATTGCCGCTTTACATCTGAAATCGGTGATAGATAGTTGCGATTTCTTTTTGACCCCCACTTTTTACTACTGTATTGAAAACTACTAAAAAAATGAAGTATAATGCCGTTAATTTCGCTTCGATATTTCAAACCGTTGCCGAGATATTCAATCATAAAGATTAAATTTACTTCGTTTTTTTCCTATTTCTTTGTTTCATAAATTAAAATTAAAAGCGGATTTTCTTATTAATTTCTAATAAATAAGAGAGCTCAAATGCTGACAAAACCTAAAACCTATTTTAGAACCATAAGGGACTTAAAAATCAGGTAAAACATCATTAAAATAAAACAATATTCCAGTTTATTTACAAAAATCTGTAAAAAAAAAAATATTTCCTATTCATTAAAAACGTCCTCCTCGTCATAACCGGCACAAGCGCAGTCGCTGCCCTACAGATGAAGTTGCTAACCGTATCATGTCTGCCGGAATTGTTAAGCAGATTTGGATTAAGTCTTCTCTAAGTGCTTCTGGAATTGTTGGTTCCATGGTATAAATTTTTTCTTTGAGATATCTCCAAAGAAAAAATTCAAGAGGGGTTAAATCTGGCGATCTGGCGAGGAGAAAAGTGAATGAAATGTTCAGTAGCCGCTGGATCGGGAGACAGGAACCGGCTGGCCTTCCAGACGGTTTGAAATATTGAAGTGAAGCTAACGGCATTATTCTTCATTTTTTTTTTTAGTAGTTTTGAATACAATAGTAAAAAGTGGTAATAAAATCAAATAACATTAACACCATCATAAACTAGAGCGCAAATACTTCAACAAACGTTATATTCACTTTTTTGATATCTTTCTTCATATAAGAGTTATTTCAAAAAAGGCCCGTTTAAATGGGATACCCTGTATAAACATATAATGAATGAATGTTTACATAGGAATATACATATAACAAGTAAAACGCACAGAACACACAAAACAATAAACATAGACAACACATATTCGTATATAGTCGTTTCGCTAAATCTTTCGTATTTAGTTAAACAAAATTTATTCTCCCAAAATCTTTGCTTTTCGTATTTTACTATCCCAAAAGATTCTGTAAGACTGAAAACTCTTTTGGTTTTACCTCCATCACGGCGATCAATGCAATCTAAACAATGTTGGTAGCAGTTCAGACGATTCTCTCCGCTTATACCACCCACCATATCGCTCGCATAATAACACAATTATTTATTTGATTTCTATGAATTGGTATAATATATAAAAAATAAAAAGAAAAGTAATTTTTCTTTTAAAACTTCGTCAATTAAAGTTTCTTTTTTTCATTTTCAGAAAGATGATTATTTAATATTCCCTCGGGGGAATATATTATTCTTTTGATTTAGGAAATTGTTCAGAAATAAAAATCTACCAAAATATAAAAAATTGAACCAACTTTCTTTTACAAAGAAGTAATAAATATGAAACAGTAAAAGAAAGTAATAAATGTAATGTTTTGGCAAAATGAGTTCTGTAGTAAATAAATAAAAGGAAAAAAAAGTCTGCATTATACAAATAAACATTGCTATATAAATGGTAGAATGTGCATTTATTGGAGAAAAAAAAAAAAAACATTCTGTTCAGTAACACGATAAGTTTATGTGAGCAATAAATAAAAGTGAAATTATTAAAATGGGGATCCCCGAAGACTATATCCACCAATAAAAACAAAGCAAAAAGATATCACTCCTAAGAAGCCTCTCGCAACAATCTACCAGTTTGAATACTGTATCAAGTAAAATCTTTAATCTCAGTTCTCTCAAGCATTCCCCTGATATACCATTTCCCAGACTCCCTCGCCACAATTCTGACACAAAGGACTAGGACGTCCTATCTATTTTTTGTATATAACTGGCTACCAAAGAGTGTCCAGTCGATACACCTACCACGACTCTCAAATTATCTTATAATTTTTATTAATCTCTTGGTCTATAGATAACTCCCCCACAGCTTCTCCAATTTCTTATTCTTCCATTGTTTGATTTCCATGTAGCAAAATTGGTTGGTGGCGGCTTATGTATTATCCTATTAGTATAGTACTAATTATCTGGGGATGAAGAGTTCTATTCTTCTCATCTGAGCGAGGCCATTATGTTTTCATCTGCATTCACCCACTAACTTAGAGCTTCTGCATGGCTTATTCAAAGCCTTTAGTTCAACTTGACTATCAGATAAACTTAAATATCAGCTGGACTTCTCCAACTTCTCACTGCCACTCAAGCACCTTTCCAGCAGCATTCAATGATACCAATGAACTTTTTGAAAAACAGTGGCCATACTCCCTAAATCCAAATATCTTCCTTTGTTCAGCCCTTGCCCCAAACAGATCAGTATCCTTCTGGCTGAAGCCATCAGTGAATTAGCAAATAATGCCATTACTTTCTTTCATTAGCTCTTTTAAAGTTTTGCACCCCCATACTATACAACTTCAGTAACCCATATTAACCTCTTTCAAATCTCCACTTCTTATTCGTCTCATCAATTTTGGAGAGAAGAAATTTGGTATGCTTATCTTAAATTGCCGTCAATCTTAGTCTAATAATATTCTTCTCTAAAATTTCTTTTATCCACTTCCTGCATCTCATCCAAGATGACTAACTATTCATTGCTTCTCCCTACAACCGAATGTTGTAGAGGTTCCATTGCAGTGGAATCCCAGAAAACAAAACACAAAAATTAATTTTTAAATTTATGATAAAAAAAATAATAATAACATAGCAGGCTTTGCGTAATTATTATTCAAATATCATTAATAAATCTCCAATAGACTCCCTCGTGTTATGTTACAATAGATTATTGGCATTAGATTCATTCCAGGGCAATGTAGTTAAATTAAATTGGGTGTCGCAAGTAAAAAAGTACTTTACGGACCTGGATTTAGAAAATCTGTGGCATCAACAATGTCCACTAACTGTACAACGGCAAATGAAAACAATTTTAAGTTTGTTGCAGCAAAAATTATTCGATATGGATGTTCAAATGTTATCATTCTCCAGGTATAGTCCAATCTATAATATGTCACCTATAAGAGGAAATATTGCCCAAGAGTCTCTTCTGATAAAAATGCCTTTTGCTATCACTAAACTGATAGCTCAGTTGAGAACTGTGGGGAAGCATAATATCAAATTCAGTGTTAAGGATCATTCTTATAATATTAATTCAGATCAAATATGTACAATTTGTGACTTAAAAGTAAATGAGGAGATATTTCACCTGTTAATGCATTGCCCGACTTATAACGCTATAAGATCGTATTACTTCCAAAAGCTTAAAATATCTGATAATTATGAGGTTGCTATAATAGATATACTTTCATCTGACTCCAAGGAAAACTGATAATGGTCTACCAATATATTAAAAATTTACTCAGACTCAGACAATTTATCATTAATGAGTGATGTATAATTATGAATAATAAATTTTCAAATATAAATAAAAATATTATTTCAGTTGTAACGAATATAATACGAATTATTTCAAAGTCATTGGCCAACTTAATTCTTTAGAAAGTTAATTAATTTATGTTTTGTTTCATTTATTTTATCTTAGCTTCATAACCTGTTTATCTAATTTACTTTTAAGCATATCGATTTAATATTATTTTGATTTCGTTTTATTTTTAAAGGAAGTACTCTATAATTATTGCATTTATTTTATTTGGTTTATTTGTTTTAACTATTCCAAAACCTTGTGTAATTCTAGTTTCGGATGATTATTATTAATATTTTCATAAAGATATTCTGTTAACGAATTTCAATTATATTGTAATTCGTCTTAATGTTTTTATTGTGAATGTAATTTAAGAAAAATTGTAAACAGCAACCCTTTGTATGAGCTCAGCTCTAGAACAAATAAATGATTCTATTCTTCTATTCATTAATAAATCTGTTTTTTTAAAAAAGCTTGCTTGCTCTGGATGCTGCCCAATTCGCAATGTCAAAAAATTGGTCATATTCGGTTATTTCCGACAAGCTTCGTTTATGGCTCAATAATATGGCCCAACTAGTGCAATAGTAGCTGCTCGCCGGGTAGCGTTGATTGAAATTATGTGCGATTTCATAGGTTACATTAAGACAAAAAAATATTTTTATTATGTTCGTTGAAGATTTAGCGGCAATTTTTTTTTTTTTTTTTTATTCAATAATATTATTTTTTATAGAATAAAAATATTCATTTTATATGTGTTCAAGCTGGTTGTGTTAGTATTGAAATATTTTAAAAAAAAAAATTAAAAAAAAAAATTAAATTTTCTCAATTGTCATTAGCCGAAAAAGTTGAAATAAAAAACAATGGTCGTTTCATTCCTAACATTATAATTCAGCAAATAGCAGTTAGTACATGATTTCTCAAATAAATAATTTTAATGAAAAAAAATTATTCAAAAAATTTTGTGAAGCTAAAACTCGGAAGAATGGATTTTATATTCAAATAATTTATTTTATTTTATTTATTTATTTTTTTTATATTAGTTATATGAGAAATCATGTTTTTTTTTTTTGTATAACAGAAAATATTTTAAAAATATCCATGTGAATTTATTTTTAATTAAATTGAGTTTAATTTAGATATGTTCCGTTTTAGTCATGCAGCATCCCCAACCGACCACTGTTTTAACTGTTCTAATACTAATTATAATTCCATCGCCGACATTGTTGTTATCCACATCGCACCCATTAGCAATAACAAAAAAATATCAGAAATATGAGAAATATCAACAGCACTTACTCTTGCTGCATTTATAACAAACCTGAACTACAAAATTTTTCATTGTATCTGCAAAGTTTATTTAATCCTTTCGTAGGATTTACTTTAAATCAAATAAAGCTGATGGGGATTATATTTGTTAACCTACATGTGACTACATTGTACGCAATCCCTTGTATCACAATGCTAGAAATTTTCGACCAGATTCATATATTGTTGAATACATTGTGGATGTGTCTGCAATGCTGGATAACATCTGATATTTTATCCATCGTAGCATGTATATTCATTTTCTTCATGACCCATCGTCAGCACAAATTCACCAAGTTCGGGTAGAGAATTCACTTCAACGTAATGTAAACTTATACTTGTTGGTTTGTCGGATGGTATATAATTATGTAGGGAGGTTAATAAGGTTATGTCACTTATACCATAACCTTATATTATTGTGTAACATAACCTTATAACCTCGCCACATAATTGTTTATAACCAACAAACTAACAAGTATGAATGTAACAGAAACATTACGTTGAAGTGAACTTTCTACACGAATTTGGTGAATTTGCTCTGACGATGGATGGAAAATCCGAAACCGGTCAGGATATGGATGCAACGAGGGATAAAATACCAGTTGGATTCATTTATATATGACTCTGCTTGCCGACGATTCCATAATATGAATAGATCTCTTAAATGAGCGCTATTCATATGCATAAACTTTTACTATTGGCAATTAGGGGTGAAATTACACAGCCTTATTTAAAGTATAACGCCATGTCTACTATGAGCGGTAAGTTATGTATATGTGATAGCTTCTAAATTGAAGAGAATCGTTTATTCTGTTTATTTTTTGATAGTTTCATGTTCTTTTATATAAGATGTTTTTTATATTATTTACAATTTTTTTAAAATATCAATATGCCAGAGAAATAAAGACAATATATATCTAATATATATGTATATCCCGGACCGTTATTATTTCACCCGGTAGCTCTCTGTTGACCTAGCCACTGGTAATAAATAGTCAAGACAATGAAAGTAATAGTTTTGTATTTTGTTACACCCCACTCAAACTATATCTTCTTATTACTTCTTTCGTACTGCTAGTTAGAGGAAGTATTGCGATCGTGCCAAACATCCGAAATTGAGTTTTCATCGGAAATACATGTTTTGGGATTCTCTGAATAGGAAAGCAATATTTTTAGCGAATGTTCTGTATATATATAAAAGTGTGTCTTTGTGTGTGTTACAGAATATCTCCACAAAAAAAAAAAGACACTACCACCGCATCATACTATTTCAGGCAAAATCTATCAACCACTTTTACTGAATTTATTTTAATTTTTTTTTTCAGTTTTTCGTCATTTTCTCAAAAAACGGCTTCAACGATTTTGTTTTAAACTTCGTATAGAATTCTTTCACACATAAAATACCTTTCACTTTTATTTAAAACATTTTTCTGGGGAAAATTGATTTTTTGGGGGTTTCTGGGGGGGGGGGAACAGTAGCGTTATACTTTCCTCTAAAGTACCACTTCACTAAAAATATATGGTTTTTACCTCCAACAATATAATAATATACATTACATGAGATTAGCATGGCAGTGTAGTGGATAATACCCTTACGAAGGTAACGGAGGCGGGTAACGGCATTATTCGTAGCTATTCAGATGGCTCTAGGCAGGAGGGAACTGGCCTGACAGGAGCATGGTTACAGGAGTTGCACAGGGGGGAGTTCGGTGGCCTTGTGTGGTATAGACACTGTCTTTCAGTCCAAGGTTGTGTTGTGGGTATTATCGAATGCTGCTGCCTTGCGGGGGAGTGGCAGGGAGAGATTAAAGAGGTGCGGATATTTTCTGATAGTCAGACCGCACTGAGGGCTTTTAGCAAGCCGTGTTGGAGTACGGAATTGGGTGGGAGAATGTAGGAGAAGGCTTAGCGCCTTAGCTCTGAGGAGGGGTAAGGTGTAACTCTACAGGGTACCCGGACATGCGGGAATAGAGGGTAATGAAAGGATGGATCGGCTGGCTAGGGAGGAATACCTTTACCTTTTTGCGGCCCCGAGCCAGCTCTTGCCGTCACTAAGAAGTTTTGTGATAGTCAGATCAGACTTTTGGGAGACGAGGGTTTTGGAGAAATGCTGGAAGGACACGCAGGGGTGCTTCCAGGCTAAAAGATTTATAAAAGGAACCAGGCAGGGAGTTTCAGATTACCTCTCCTGTCCCTGAGTAGGTCTGGGACCCTGGTAGGTATAGTGACTGAACACACATGGGTGTCTAGTCACTTGCATAATATAGGGAGTCCCATTTGTCTCGTCCCATTTGTCAGAATTGGGATTGGAGTGTACCACTACTTATGTCAGTGTCCGTCCCCGTTTCGCTGGTACTAAGTTGCGTGTATTCGGTAGGGCTCCACTCTCTTGCCTGGGTGAGTGGAGTTAAAAGCTGTCTTGGGATTATTGCAGATTGGATGGTAGGACTACCTGGGGGGGGGGGAGATTATTTAGGGGGATAAAAGCCATTATAGGCTTAAGTCCCAAGCCATTAGGCGACTGGTTCAATAATAATATATTACAAGCTTTGATATAATTCTAAATTTGAAAAAAAAAAATCGGTGACCTGAAGTGCAATTTTACAGATTAGATATTTTTGAGTTTTTTAAAAAATTTTCACGAAAACGGTTACAACGAATTTTCTTTAAATTTGGAATGCTTGGTGGATTTACATGAAATATTTTTCCCCCCAAAAAATATTTTGGATAGTTGGGCGTAATTTAAAATTCGTAAACTTTGAGTTTAAAGAAAATCTGTCATTTTATATATATAATTGTATTAAAAGGATTAAGAGAAAGTCCTTAAGAGAAAGGAAAGAGAATCTGGTGTCTTTACACCAGATTTTTTTCACATATAGAACTTACAGAAATCTTGTACATTTTTCCATTCTTTTGTTTCGAATAGCGCTAATTTATTTTGTTTTTGTTTGTAATATCTATTTCTATTTTGAGAATAAATATTAGTACGATTCATAACAACCGCAAAAATGTCTTACTTTTGTTCATATATTTTTGCAATAAAATTAGATATTAGCAGTTTTAAGAGAAGTTGGAACCCTTCCTAAGTGTCATTTCAAGGGTTTCTTTATTTCCACAATCTACAAATGACAGTAAGAAATCGTATATATATATATATATATATATATATATCAGTGGTTCTAATCACAATAAATATTGTGAAGCCATCAAATACATCTGTCGCATTGTCTACCGTCCAAAACCATTAGAAGTCACTGATTGGTGAATGTGACGTCCATATAGCTCTCTTTACAAAGTTGCCGAGTTATAATATAATTAATTGTAATATAGTTTAATTTTGCCAGGTTATAATATAATTTAAGCTAACTTTATGTTGGAAGCAACCGGCATCAGACTAAGGGCTTAAAACGTTGAATAGCTGGTAGGTCATTTGTTAGAAAATATCCCGCCCATTGTTACTACCTTCCTATTATAATCTCTTCATTTGTCTCATATAATTTAATTAGTGATTATATTAACAGTGTCTGTGTTATTGATATTTTGGCCGGCCAAGTTACATTGCGCCCGTTACCATACTTCATTTATTATATAATTTGTTCGGTATTTAATATAAATTTAAATTTGCCGCCAATAATTTTATTTTGGAGGGGGCTTCCTTGATAATAATTTACCAATTTATTAGGCTGTGTCCTAAGAGTAGAGAGAGAGTAACCTATGAATTCTCTTTCTCAGTCAGTCGCCATTTTAAGCACGAAGGAGTAAGTCGTTAGGCAACACTCCTTTGAATAGTTTGAGTGTAATATTTATACAATTCAAGCCAGTTTGGTTGCCCTTAATTGTGAAAACCCAAGTTTGTTACTTCTGTATTTCCTGGGTAGTGTTAATAAACTGGTTCTTTTGTTGACTTGCGGCTCGACATGGTTGTTACTTCCGGTTGGTTTCCTGTCGTGCAGCTTCTGGAAACCTGTTTTATTATTATCTACAATCATCAGCCAAGTAGCAGTGTATTTGTCAAGACTCAAGAGTTAGGAATAAGAATTACTTCCTTATTCCTGTTCTTTCCTCTCCTCTTTTCCCCGTTATGGACTAAGGACACATGGGTCTTCCAACACTGGCAACCAGGAATCTGCGTTTCAAGGTAAGCGCCATTCCTTTGGCATATTGAAAGTGATAATAAATAATGTTTGCTACCCATTTTTAAATTAAATTAATGTATTCATTTTTCACAAAAACTTTCATATTTTAATTTCCCATTTTGGTCAACCATTTATTACGAGTATATTATATACAGTCCACTCAATATTTTTCACTCAATTTATATTTTTAATTTTTGCTGTTTTCCATTAAACAGAACCCATCCGAGGTATCTCACCTCAATATATATACATATATTTAGATATATATTTTTTTATTTTCTTGTATTTACTATACATAATACTTTCCTTTCATTTATTTTTTTAATGAATTTCCGTTTATATATATATTTTAATTACACTTATAATTAACAAATAATTGTGATTTAAACAAAAAAATAAGGTAATACCTATTTTTTCAGGCTGGCTTTGAATTCGAGATGTTGTGCGCGCATGCGAATAGCAAACATACTTTACTATATTTACTCACGTAAATTTAATTATCAAACCCAAAACCATAATATTCCTCAATTGGCAGTGCGCGCCTTTAACCACTCAGTTATCCTTGTGCTTAAGTAATTGTGCCTTATTTTAATCCCTTATTTATAAAAAAATATAATCCATTTTATTCAGATTAGTAAAAGGTTTCAGTACTTGAAATTGTGGTGTAAACATAAAACTGCGCTTAACATTTTTTTCTAATACCAAACATTTTAATTAATAAACTTCTGAGATTATCCCGCCTTTCACATTACACTTATTATAATTAATATCAATATTAACAAGAAAATCTTCAAGCGTTGGTCTAGTGGCTAGCGCACTCGCCTTTCATGCGAGAATTCAAGGTTCGATTTCTGTGAAGGCAGTCGGTGTTGACCCAGCATCATGAGAAAAAATGGTAAACTACAGTTCGTAGCACACCTAGGCAACGAAGGTCAGAACTAAACAGTGAGGGAACTGCGGCGTGCTTACCACACGTCCCCCAAAATATAGCCGTCTGGCAAGCCTTGGTCCTTTATGGATCCTGGTGCCATGGATTTTTTTTTTTTTGTATTATTGTTATTAACAAGAAAATAAATTAACACTATTTTCACAGTTGTTTTTTAATGACACTGCGCCCGAAAACGTTACTTTCTATACTGCCCTCAGCGGAAGTGTTAAAAGCCATGGAAGCATAATTGACATGAATAAAAGCCTATTATATTTGGAGATTTTGTTTCCTATATCGATTCTTGCTCTTTTGTTAGACTACTTTTTGGAAATGGCGAGACTTTTACACCTATCTAGGCATGCAAAATTTGAATCGATAAAATAAATTAACTATAATATATTGGGTACGTATAACGCATTTCCATACAGTAACACCAATGGACAAAAATATTAAAGACAATAGGAGCAGTCAGTATATCCGCCAGAATACAGATCAATTTATTCAAAATTGATGCTTTCAAAAAGGGTGCTTTTTCCCAAAGTATCTTTTTTATTCATAATTGTATTCTTTTGCATATTTGTTTTTTTTTTTCTGAATATTTCAATAATAAACAATAGCATTTTTAGTAATGAAACTTTTGCCGGGGGCCATGGCACTCCGACAGGGAATGAATATTTATTATTCATAAATAATCGGTTTCCACCGCCGTTTAGTTCGAGTGTTTGCTACCAAGGTTCACTACCAACTGTATAGCTCCTCACTTTTTCTCCAATGCTGGGTCAATACCGTTTTTGTCTTGACGGGAATCAAATTCTGAATTCTCGCAACACAGGTGAATATGTTAGCCAACGCGTTAGGGCATTTTCTAGGATAAAACCCAATAGGTTGCTTTTATTTGGAAGTCTAGCATTATATGGTAGTTGTTGTGATGATTGGTTCCGCAGAGCTGGAAAGCATCAGAGACATTTTCAGCTACACACTCGAGTTAGCAAACTAAGTTTGCTCTGTGCAAGTCTGTGTTGTCACACTGTCTGAAAAACGCATGCTGAAGATGGGCGAACGCCCGAAACCGGTCGATGACCACAAAATGAAGCAGACTACCACGGAAAATGTCTCTGATTATATGGTAGTTTTGACGAAGGGCAATTTTTTATTATATTGCTGGCTGAAACTCTTGATTTTTTTTTAATTAATCGTTTTAAATAAACATCTTGATGTTGTTGAACTTGATAACTGAAAAATCTTTCAGCTTTGGTTGAAGACTGATCTTATTGTTTGCTTGCGAGATGAAGATAATTTCTGGGAAGCTGTTACTTATAAATCTGGCATCCCATTTAAGCTGAGTAGACATGTCAGAGTAGACTGTATTTTTTAGGGACGTATTTTCTGTTGCAATATATTTGATGAACTATAAGAAATTTTTTATCCGATTATAGAAATGATTGCATTTGCAACCTGTTTTGTAGTAGATGGAAAGCTCTACTGCTCTTAGGATATAGTTTGTTGAGAAAAGCGAGATGAAACCAGAGTATACACAGCTAGGGGCCCATAGTGCTAATGTATGCCATTAGCATGGTCAGGATTGTGGCGCTTTTTGTCACTACTCGAATGGAACTAAAGAAATATTACTCTACCTTCAGTAGTTCTGTTTTTTTAGACTTAAGAATCAGGAAGAAGTGTTGAGATAGTTCGTGATTTCTGTGTTGAATAATAGATTTTATTTCTCTGCAATGATAAGAAACGATCTGGGCTGAGTACCTCGAATACAAAATCAGTTTGCCTTGTCTTTCACTCTAAGAGAGTAGAACAAACATTTATTTTGGCTCATATTGATTAATGGGTGAATGAAAATAAAAATCTTGATAATAAGAGAATATTATATTATTGGCAAGGAACAATCTGCAAGAGTCATTCAAGAGCCTAATAAATATTGTGAACCCTCTAACTCAACTCTCTAAGAGTTACATCAAACAACAGCTTAACAACACTAATCAATAGCTAAACAACATGCAATCAACTTTCTTAACACTCAGCTTTCTATTAAAAGTGTACATCAGACGGTTCTCATCAAGTTAACCAATTTAGCTACTCCGCCTTTAAAAGATCCACAGTTTTAACTAGCTACACGAGCTACATCAAGCAATGCTATCTACCTAGCCAACGCCACCAACATCATCATTCTTTGCTTGGTCGCCCTTTGCCCCCCTTTGCACTCTTTCTCAACACTCAGTATCATGAAATACAATATTGGGAGTATAATCTCAGTAGTGTACGTTTGTTCCAAGATCCGAGATTTACTACTATTGATCCGAGATTTACCCTAACTTTTGACCAAACATCAAATATAATTTGTGACTCCGCATATATCATTTAATGAACTCGCGTGCTGTTCTATTTTGTGCTAATAACTTGACCTCATTTCATTTATCATCATCATCATCATATCTATTTTTTTTTTGGAAGGAATCGTTAACCTATGGTTCGATTAATATGAAATGAATAATTGGTTTATAAAATTAACACTTTCTTTACTTTCTACAGTTTACATCAAAGATTTTTCCTATTTGAACCAACTCATTCCTAGCACTTAAGCAGAGTAGATTTTTCTAATCTTCATGCTGTAATTTCAATAGAAACTTGCTGAGTGTATTACAAAAATATAAACTTAATTAAAAAAAAAGAAAATTCAAATAAATAAAGTAAAAGTCCACCGATCATCTAGAAAAATCTACTACGGGTTTTCTAGAGTGAAGCGTTGACATAGCGCGTTCTAATGTATAATAAATTTGTATGTATCACAAACATTAAATTACTTTAATTTAAGAAAAATCATATTTGACTGGAAAAATAAACATATGATTTTACTACTAAAGCCGGCTACACACGTTACTGCATACTTGAACGGTATACATGCGCAGTCCGCTTGTACATGCATACTTGTTCGTTTGTATGGAAAACTTGCACAAGTCAGAAAATGTTTAAACTTTCATACTGCATACTTGTG
This sequence comes from Triatoma infestans, assembly GCA_011037195.1. Lineage (NCBI taxonomy): Eukaryota > Metazoa > Arthropoda > Insecta > Hemiptera > Reduviidae > Triatoma > Triatoma infestans. The sequence continues at coordinate 328 of JAAEAF010012218.1, read as the reverse complement.
CCGCCATCTTGTTTATGTTTAAAACGTTGTTGTGCAACCTCTCAGTCTTGTGCTCGCCAAAGCGTTTCTTTTACTTTGCGAGTAAAAGTGTATAAAGATTATATTATTAAAATATATAATTTATAAATAATTATGTCGGTTAATTTTAGGAAGGGGCATAGATCAATTATAGAAAAATTTATTCATATCTACGAAAGCGAACCGTGTCTGTGGAATGTAAAATGTAAAGACTACCACGATAAGGGGGAAAAAGATGTTGCTTATGCCAGACTAATAACAAAACTTTCAGAAATAGAGCAAATGTTACTCGAGATAAAGTAGTGAAAAA
>JAAEAF010012217.1:0-32997 GCA_011037195.1 Triatoma infestans | reverse complement strand
TTAAGTTACTTACTGTCTGTGATGTCTAGTTGTTTGTGTTTACAATTGATTATCGAGTCATGGGGCGTAATAACCAACAGGTTCATTGCCCCCCCTGCCCAAAAAAAATTATACGGTTGATCAGCTTCGAGGGTCATGGTTTTATGCTGTTAAAGCACAGGCACAAACATACACGCATCTTACATATACATAATATATAAGAATATAATTCAGAAAATCCCTCACCCCTCCTACCATTCTCAAGAAAAATCTGTGTGAAATGATGCAAACCGTTTGAAATTCTGTCCGGCAGAAGTTGCAATATTAACGCATTTCACGGGGCTTTCGGCGCCCACCCTTCACCTTCCTTAACACCCTCAAGAAAATTGTGTCAAATGGTGTAAACCCCTTAAAAATCCTTCCAACTGAATTTGCAATATGAACACATTTTTAGGTGGTTTCGCCGCCTGGCGCCCAACCTCTTAATATTCTCAAGAAAATTATGTGTCAAATGGTGCAACCTTTTGAAAATCCATTAAGCCGAATTTGCAGTATTGACACAAACATGAAAAAAAGTGACCAAAATCGTGACGACCGGTATTCGTGACCGTTAACAGAACAAAAATTGCTTACTTTATATATATAGATACAGTGGCGGCTACTGGTATTCGCGATTGCGCGACTGAACCCCCCAGCTATTTGAAAAAAATAAAAAGTAACAAATTATGTCAGTTATTTTTATTTATTTCATATTTCAATTTCAAACAATATTTTCATTTTTATTTATATTAGTTTCAAACCTTAGTCACAGTAAAAATAGTATATATTGCCTGATATCAAATTTCAATCAAATCCATGTAAAAATAATAAAATAATGAATGAATGATGTGAAAAAAATAATTTGTTTGTCAAATCCGAGGAGAATCAGAAATAAAAGAATAGGAACGTATATCAATATAGGAGCTCACTCTAATGTGTTGTTTAATGTATTGTGCATTTTTGTACGATTGTAGGTATAATGCATGCACATATCAGGAGATGTATAAAATGTAGGATGTTGGAGGTTCACAGTTCGGCATCGCGCTGGAGAATTTAATATATATGTGTATATATAAAAAATTTCTTTGTGTTAGTATAGAAAAGTGTATATTCCTTATTACTTTTTAAAATAAGAGTGGGGGATTCTTGCGCAATGAACATTACTTACGATCTCACGAACGAACTTACCCGATCTTACCCGGAGTTAAAAAAGATGTGTTTAGCAAATGTATTGTGTGTGTGTGCGTGTGAAGAGCATAGCTCAAAAACGAAAAACCGTAGAAAGTTGAAACTTGATATTCCGTTTAGGTATCACCATGGGATCTGACCCTAAGTTGTCTGTCAAAATTCTTCAACGGAAGTACCACTTTACTAGTTTTTTTTTTTTTACTTTTTTGCCATTTTCTCAAAAATGGCTTCGACGATTTTCTTCAAACTTGGTATATCAACTACATATTCAAAGAGCTACAACTTTTATTTAAAACATTTCTCTGGGAAAATTCAAATAAGGACAGTATGGGCGGGGGGATGGGTTAGGTTTTCAGCTAAAGTGCTATTTCAGTTTATTAGACAATTCTGCACTTAAACAGTGTTAATTACAATTAAATACTTTGTTGAAATTCCGAGTTTGAAAAATCGGATAACCGGAAGTGCGCTTACTTTATCACTTTACTAAATGATTTTTTCATTTTTTCGAGATTTTCTCAAAAATTGCTCAGACAATTTCTAGAAACTTCTTATATAAACTAAACATACAAAGATTTATAACTTTTATTTGAAACATTTGTCTGGTAAAATTCATTTAAGGGCACTTTTAGGGAAGGGGTGTGGTTATATTATTCTCCAAAGTACTATCATAGTTGGTTATACAATTCTAACATCCAAACAAAATTAATTAGAAATAAATAGAGGCCCAAAATTCCGAGTTTCAAGAAAATAGTAATACCGGAAGTGCGTTTTTACTGAACAGTTTTTTCAGTTTTCGACGGTTCCATTCAATTTGGTACACTAACTATAAAATTTGTCAATTATAATTTTGAGAACTTGTGTGAGTGTTTCACACCAGATTTTTTGTGATGTGATGTGCCTGTGCCAATGTGTGGATTTCTATATATTGTTTTTATATTTATAAAAATTTGATGTTGGTATTGGTACTTAAAACATCACTAAGATATATGACCCAGCAAAGAATCATGCTAACTCATTGACATTTCCTTTGAACCGAAACACTTTATTTAGATAATACAAATTACCGTTAAGTTAATCACTTAATTTTCGAACTCAAACGGTACAACTCTTTTTTCCGCAGTTTTTCTCTGGGTGCGCAGTGACAGATTTATATTTATTGTTAATTTAATATATTTAATTATAGGGGAGGGATGCAAGTTTTTACAGGGCTCCTGGTTTATTTCATGATTTGTAATGTAAGTATTTAAAAAAAAAATGTTGAACCCCCACGTATCCAAGTCAGCAGCCGCCACTGTATAGATATATAGAATAGATATAATAGACATATATACTTTAATATACGTTACATACATACATGTCTACTATACGAAAATAGTATTGCGGACCAGAATTTTGTATCTTCATTTATTAATGCATCCATTTGTTTAACTTAAGTCAACATAAAAATACGAACTGTTCACAGTAGGTATCCCAGTATTAAGGGCCGCCATGTTGGTATATCAAAAAATAATGCCTTAAGTATTTGTTGGAAAAAAGAAACGAATCTTGTGTGATATGGTATTAATAAGTGATTGCTCTATTATACATCGAACAGACGTTAAACCTTGATCACATAATCGATACACAGCGCCATGATGCTATTGTACTGAATCAAACGGAGAAGAAAAATACTTAATGCTCGCTCAAACCACCAGAGTTGAAAGTGTGTGTATGTATAAAATATACATTAGCGAACACTGACTATAACTCAAAGAAGTATTATGTCTTTTTATTTCCACTTATCGTGCTCTAAATGATCGCCCTCGTGGGGTGACACTCTTTACTACCTGACCGTAGGACTGTAATTCAACAACAAACTATACTTTCCACTTCCCTCACTACATTTTATAAAAGGTTAACACATTGTTATATCTGGCAGATCGATTGCACCAAACTAACCTAATAATGAGAATTGTTAAACCAGCCGACACACTTATCGATTTATTTCCTTCCAATAATCATTACAGTAATACTGAATGGCTACAAAATAACATCTGCTAAGAAACACTTACTGTACTACTACACTTCTAAATGGCGATTTTTTTTTTAAGTTCGGAATTTTACTAAATATGTAATTGACTTTATAATTGTGAGGTTAGTTTTTAGAGCAAACACTAACTGAATGTGAGTGCATGGCTGCGCCTTCTGCCCGCTCCCAAGCAAAGCTTTATAACGGCAATTTAAAGTTAGGCCTTAACATAGATTTTCCTTAAGCCCAATGCAATCATTTTTTTTTTTAAACTTTCAGATATATGAGTTACGTTTATATGTACGCAATTAACATACGTATTAACTGTAGGTACAGTTCATAACAAGTTTAGTTTGGCAAACTAACTAACAATAGGTACAATTCATGCCAAGTTTAAAAAAGGCTACAGTCATGCCACTTTTATTTAACAAACATTTCCTCAAGAAATTTGATTTTTGGAGGGTGAAGTGCCACGTCGGTACAATGCACCGTTTTACAATCTATACATCATTATGCAGGAACATTTAAAGGATTGTCACAATTCTAAATTTGAAGAAAATCAGAATGCTGAAGTGCGAATTTACAGAATATGTTTCTGAGTGTTTCGGAATTTTCTCAGAAACGGCACCAATACTTTTTTTTTTTTTATAATCGTTGCAACACTTTTTTTAAAAGAATCGCATGGAACTGTGAACCAGCTAGTAAAGTCACACTTACTGTTAAGCGATTTTGTGAAACCTTCATGTTAGATGCGACTGTATCTAAACGGTACTAAACGGATATTAAGTCAGAGCTTATTGCGATTTCTCGTTTTTGATACATTTGGTTCTCATTCCACAATCACAGACACACCCACACACGTCATCGGTCAACGATTTTCTTAAAAAATCAGAACACAGTCGCACAAGAGAATATTTACACCGATTTAAGATTATTCCATCAAATTTATGCCCTTGTAACGATGAATCGGTTCAGAACATAGATCATATAATCCATGATTGCTAATAGAGTCACCTAATTAGACATATCATCACAACTGTAAGTTCAGGCTTGGTTTGCTTTAGAAGCTCACTTGGTATTGATCCAGTAACCTGGATAAGAATGGGGAGCTACAGAATTGGGATGACAGCAGCGATAGGCCTGCTGGGTGCTGATGTGTTCTGTCAGTAAAAGTCCCATAAAACACTTCGTAGGCTCTAATTTCTTGTAGCTCACGAGTATAATGAACTAAATAGGTGCGGTTTCTAACGCAGTTACAGCTATGTACAATATTTCATAGTTATTGTATCATAAATATAGACAAATATTGATAGTCAAATTTTGCAATTAAAGAGTCTTACTGAAGGATTTCATGTTTGTTATTCAAGAATAATAGATCTGTTATGTTCGCTTTTTGTGATGGTGGCGGCGGAGGATGGGGTTAGACATATGGAGATTACATTTAAGTAAGTTTCAAAGATAATTGGAACATTGCACGGGTTGTTATTGAATATATAAACCAATTAGAAAGCAATTCAAACCAATTGAATGTTAAATGTTTCAAGATCGATTGAGAAATTTCAAGTGATATAATTAACTCATTAACTAGAACTCAAATTGAGCTGGTTTTTGCCCTATTGTAGAGATTATATCGTTCTAATAATTTTCATACATATCAGAATATTATAATTGTTGAATGATATAAAAACTTCGAATTCACAGGCGTCACAAACTATTAATTAAATTTATTGTTATCACTATATTGTTATTATTGCTTTAATTACCCGATTTTGCGCATGTACACTGAGCAGTCATGAGCCGCAACCTTTGCTTCCTTTTCTCCCGCATATTTATATAAACCAGTGCGATTGATATTTACGAGATTCTATATTATTGCAAAAATTTTCTGACAACCCTGGCGGAGTTCAGGAAAACAGACTTTTGCGACAGAATCTTACTTCAGAGTCTCCAAGCCTTTATGCACTATTCAGTTGCCTTAGGCACTATGCTATTTACTAAGATCATCTTCTAATCCGGAAGACCTAAGATCTCTCAAAATTATAAATCCGTTTAAATCAAAACATAGCTCTTGATATTTTCTAGCTCTGTCATCGCGTGACTTCTCTCTCGCAAGAGTAATATCAAAATATCTCCTTGAGCTTATTATTGAGAACAGCCATATCCGTAATTATCTGGGCGTCCCGATAGATCTTTATCTCATTATTTTGAAGAGGTTCTGGATACAATAAGGATGACCCCACCAGATGGACCCAGATTTCGAATGAAACTCTGGTGATATTTAAACCAATCCAGTTTGTACTGCCTGCGATTTTTCGTATTATTAACAAACAACTTGCAAAAACGGCCCAGGGCTTATCTCAGCTACTGGGCGGGTCCACAGCTGGCGGATAGTGGAACGGCCTGCAGATATGTAGGTTAGCTGCAAATAAGGGTCTACCCAAATAAGCAGTCCCGGACCGAGGTGGCGTCAATCGAGGGCGTGGAGAGGTGTTACTGTGGTGGTGCACCTCTTTAAAATACCACAAATGCCTGCTGACATTGACGTGTCATGGCGAGTTAGTGCCGCCATCGAATATGCACTGCCCCATGCTGCCTTGCATGGTTTGGGAAGTGAACCTCAAAGGCTTGGAGAAGGTGACTTTGAAGATAAACCAAGGGTGGGCTTGACTCTTTAGCTGTAGTGAAAGTAACTCGCCTAAGGGAGGGAAACTCTAATTAAAAATGACCCGGTCCTCCAGGTTAGGGGGTTGAGTGTAGCCCGACCTCGGAAAAACCTTACCGTTCAGAAAACCGAGTACAAGAATAAACCGGATGATATTAATGGTAAAAGACAAATGCGCTCCCAACGGAATATAGTGAAATGGAAAAAATCGGACTTTTCCCTAGCCACATGGAATGTTAACACTATGTTGAGACCGGGCAAAATGAAAGAAATTGCTGACCAACTTATAAATTTAATATTGACATTGCTGTATTACAGGAAACGAGGTGGAATGATAATGGTAGGATAGATAAGAAAGAGTTCTCCATATTGTACAGTGGGGCTAAAAAGAAAACTGGTCTAGCTGGAACAGGCTTCTTTGTGAATAATAAACTTAGAAAATCTATTCTTAATTTTGAGGCGATATCTGACATATTGTGTAAATTGAGAATTAAAGGTAAATTTAGAAATATTTCTATATTCTCTGTATATGCACTGACAGAGGATGCTGATGATGAGACAAAAGAAGATTTCTATGATAGCTTGGGAAGTAACATTGAAAAAGTACCCAGATATGATGTGGTGATTCTCTTGGGCGACTTTAATGCAAAAATAGGAAACGAAGATTTTTTAAGCGGAGTCGCTGGAAAATATTCGCTTCATGATGCAACTAATGAAAATGGGATGTTGCTAGCCCAATGCGCGGAAATGTATAGTTTACACATAAAAAGTACATGTTTTCCCCATAAAACTATTCATAGAGGAACTTGGAAGGCGCCAGGAAGAGATGTTGTTAATCAAATCGTATTGATATCCAGGAGACATTCCTCAAATATTACCGATATAAGAAGTATGCGAGGCCCAAACTGTGATTCTGATCACTTTTTGGTGAAAGCGAAACTAAGGCAAAGAATAGCTAAGGTAGCAGGACAAGATACTATTAAAAGAACAAAATGGAACACTGACAAACTTAAATCAGAGGAAGAACTCAAAAGGTTTAAAGAAAATATTGATAAGGAAATTGAAAAGCAAAAGGTGGGTGAAAATGAAGAGAATAGTGAAAGACACGAAAATCTGTCGGTGGAAGAAAAGTGGAAAGCTGTGAAAGACTCGATATGCAATGCAGCTGAAGAAACATTAGGAGAGGTGAAAGAAGGTAGAAATAGCGAGTGGTTCAATGAGCGATGTGCAATGAGATAGCAATAGAATTGAAAAATCAAGCAAAGCAAAAATTATTACAAAGGCACACAAGACAAAATTATGAGACATACTGTAGTAGAAGAAGAGAAGCCAAAAAGATCTGCAGAGAAGAAAAAAGAAAGGTAATTAATAAACGCCTGGAAGACATAGAAAGGTTAGATAGGGAACATGAGAGTGGAAAGTGTTATAAAGAGATAAATTGGTTTAGAAAAGCATATCAACCGAAAATGAATAACTGCAGAAGTAAAACAGGCGAGGCCTTAGAAGGAGAGCAAGAAGTTATGAAAAGATGGACTGAGCATTTCTCGGAATTGCTAAATGTGCAACAAAGTAGTGGATACGGATGAGGAGGAAGAGGAAAATGTTATCTATTACCCACAACCACTTTTGAAAGCCCTGGCAGAGATGAGGTAGACTTGGCTATAAAAAATTTGAAAAATTGTAAAGCTCCCGGAGAAGATAGAATAGTTGCGGAATTAATAAAATGCTGTAGCAGTAGACTGAAGGATATTATCTATGATTTGATTTGTGATGTGTGGAACCAAGAGGTGATGCCGAAAGATTGGACAGTTGGATTGATATGCCAATCTTTAAAAAGGGTAGTAAAGATCAATGTTCAAATTACAGAGTATTACATTGCTAGGAGTCTTATATAAATTGTTGTCTTACATAATCCTCAGAAAGCTTACTAAGTACACGGAAGAGATATTAGGGGATTATCAATGTGGATTTAGGGTTGGCAGAGGTACTATAGACCAAATCTTTGTGCTCCGACAAGCGATGGAAAAAGCATATGAATACGGAATTGACCTCCACATCTTATTTATTGATTATAAGCAGGCATTCGACAGTATTAAGAGGTCTGTCCTATTGAGAATCTTACAGAAGAATGGAATTCCTCAGAAATTAATAAACCTAATTCGTATGACCATGGATGGAGCTTCCTCGAAAGTTATGATTGGAAATAAAGTAGGCAAAGCGTTTGAAGTTCAGTCTGGCGTGCGGCAAGGGGATGCCTTGTCAGCGACTTTGTTCAATGTTGCATTACATGATGTGGTTAAAGATGCAACCAAAAATGGAACAATCATCAATAAAACTTGGCAACTTTGCGCCTATGCGGATGATTGGTTCTTGTCGCCAGAAGTGATGCAGCGCTGAAAGAAGCATTTGAAATCATTGTCAGAGGTGGCTCTAAGGTTGGTCTTATTATTAATGAAGCAAAGACAAAATGCCTAAAAATGTCAGCATCAGAAAATAGAAGATCCTTAAACAGCATGCAGATCCTAGACTTCACCTTCGAAACTGTGCCGCGCTTCGTATATCTAGGTTCTTCTCTAAATAATAGAAATGCGATAAGTCGTGAAATTGAGAACAGGATTATGGCTGGAAATAGAGCCTACTTTGCTAATTTTAAACTCCTCAAATCCCAGTTGTTAACTAAAACAACCAAATTAAAGATATATAAGTCTCTAATAAGACCAATAGTTACTTATGGCGCTGAAACTTGGACCTTGTCAAAAGACGATTGTCACAAGTTGAAGGTATTTGAAAGAAAAGTTATTAGAAGAATTTACGGCGCAAAAAAAGTGGATGGTCTATGGAGAATAAGAAGCATTGCGGAGATTGAGGGGTTTTTAAAAAACGAAAACGTTGTAAATTGTATAAAAGCAAGTAGGCTTAGATGGGCAGGCCATGTAGCCAGAATGGGAGGTGATAGGCTACAGAAAAGAATGATGGAAGACAATTTCAGTGGCAAAAGGAAAAAGGGAAGACCGAGAAGCAGATGGCGAGATGAGGTAGAGAAAGATGCGAAGAAGCTAGGTGCCCGCAATTGGAAGAATGAGGCGCAGGACAGAGAGAAATGGAGAGAAGTTACTCGGAAGGCCAAGGGTCATCAAGACCTGTAGAGCCAGGGAGTAAGTAAGTAAGTAACTTGCAAAAACGGGAGCATATTGTCTCCTATAAATTGTGATTCATCTCCCAACTATCAACGTCATTATCAATTAATTAATGATTTCCGCTCCTCTAAAAAGAAAAAACAGGTGCGCCAGCTATAAATAAAACCAGGGTTAGAGTGTGGTTAAAGGTGTTCGTAAATTTATTGGAAATTTATTATCTGATAGTAATTTTAGGTCAATTTATGAATGAGTATAAATGCTTGGTGGGGAAGGAGTTTGAGGAGGGTGACTAACTACGGTCAATATTCAGCTGTAGGCAAAGATGGGGTACACAAACCCAGGGTAAATATGGAAAGTGTATCTCTCGGCCAGTTATGTAGATCCATGCTATATGTTTGATAGCGATCTCCATTGCTCTCTCTTCATATATATATTATACCATCCTACTTCGACTCCCGCCCTCAATTCTCTCTCTCTCGATTATTACATTGGAAATATATTAGCTAAATCAAATATTTATTTTTGTTATAATAAAAATACAGAAGGAAAAGATGTTAATAAAACAAAAAAAAAAAGAAAAAGAAATGAACACCCGAGGGCGTTCATCCCTCAGCCTTTATATGGGCGCCGCGCCTATAGTTCTATAAATACAGCTTGCCCCCACCCCTCAATTTTATTATAAACTTCTTTCTTTCCCGTTGAATTATTTATCAATTTCTTCAATTTCTTTGTGTAGATTAGTCCCGGATCCTCTCGCAGTAGTTACACCTTATGTTTTCTTTTACTGATTGAAAATCCAAATAATCTGCGTGAGATATTGTTCCCTGGCTCTGTCTGAAACACTTTTTACTTTCATAAAAATTTCGTAGATTTTTTTCTTGCGGCTGTATTATATCAAACTGAAGAATGTTACAGAGGAGAGCTCTTTTCACTTTCTCTTATTAATGTTACAATAACAACGGTAAATGATTTAACAATAGTGAGGTTAAATCCATACCTGAAAAATACTTGTTGAGACCATGCAGTACTCTATTAGCTTTCAAGTGTAACGAGGCTGAAAGGCTTATTGCAATATGGGCGGAACGTCAGTTTCAAGCAAACCACTGACGCAGTCTTAACCCAGAAACTCAAGCGTTTTTCATGAAAATGGCCGCGGGAACCTAAAAGATAAAATTATCGTTTTGTTTTATAAAGTACGTTAATAATTATGGAGTATCAGCGGTGGTGTTATGGGTTCGAACTGGGCAGGTATTCTTCATCACTGGTATCATTTTCTAGTTTACATAAAAGTTGTGCCGCGCTATCTATTTATGAAAGTAATATAGAACAGGTGACAAGCAGGGGGCGCTACGATAGCGAGCTGCCTGCTATTCATAACGTAGAAACATTACCCGGCCGCTGTTGTGCTCTTATCTGGCTGCACATTATGTCCCGCTATGTGCACCGCCATCTATATCACATCTATATGCTGCTGTATTACACAGCACGGCCAAACTCCACCCTTCACCGCATCTACTTAATATATATACACGCCAATTGTTTATTCTTTCGCCGCACTCTGCAAATCAGTTAATTTTCTACTTTCTTCCTTTTTACTTTTTTACTTATTGTTTTTTTTATTTCAACTCGCCATTTTTATTTTTTTTTTTAATATATATTAATAAAAATGGTAAGCGTGCAGTATTTGTTTACACAATAATATTTTTTAAATTTTACTTTCTCTTGCTGCTAGGCAAAAGTAGTCGATCATACAAATTTACGAAATCGAGTTCCCACCAGAAATATTGGTATCGAGTTTCCTGAAAATTAATAATTATTTATTTGACAACAGAGAATTGGCCCTTTCAGATTTGTTTTGAACGATGGTTGCAAAGAATTTCTCTCTATAATTAAATAATACATTTTTTCTACAACCAGAAATCAAATTGGTACTTAATTTATATGAATATAAAAAAATGTGAAAAGGTGCCAATATTGAGAATGTATTTTCATATTCAATAAATACTCCCTCGGAGGACCCGGGTTTGAGTCCAGCTGTGCTAACCTTAGATTTTTTCTTCCTAGGAGCCTCTACAGTAGCTTGTCTGTAAGGCGAGAACATTGTCCGAAGGCAGGCAGTGCACTGAGAAGGCTCCGGGCGCCAACGACCAGAGATGTTGACGCGCCTTAAATTAAGAAAACAAAAAAATACTGCCTCTCTCTACAACCTTTTTCTTTTGGTTATAACCTGCAGTCCACTGTACCTAGGATTTGTTTTGATCGTTTTCGCATATTGCCGCTAGATGTCGTACTAATTGCAGTTGAATAATGTTACTTTTACACAATAGTGAGAGAAAGTAATGTGTAACTCCCTAGAGAGGAAAAGTAGAATTTAATTGGAATAATTGTAATTATTCAACGATAGCAGGAAAAACAATTTTTTGTGTGATGTTTGAATGTTTGTATTGACAAGCAAATGTCTGTCCGTATGTATATATGTGTGTGTGTGTGTGTGTGTGTGTGTGCGCGCGTGCGTGTGTTTGAAGAAAATATCACCAAAACAAGAAATAGCAGGCAGCTCAGATCTGAACTCCGAGCGAGTACACCATCACCACCAGCAACATTTAGGTCAAAATCCATTAACTAGAAATACAACTTTTACTGAAATCTTTTTCCAGTTTTTCGCCATTTTCTTTAAACTTCTTATAGTAACTAAACACATAAATGTTTATCCCCTATTTTTTGGGGGGCTCAGCAATCACGTAGGTACCCCTACATATTTATCCCAAAAGCAGATATCTACATACATTCCTACAAACATATCACTTCTACTGTCTGAAATATATTTCCGGAAAAACTTATTATGGAAATCTGAGGAATTCTTAGAGTTCCATATTATTGCTCATAGTTCAGTGTTATTTATACTGTGTATCAATGTGGACGACAGTGTAATTACTTCCAGTAGATGCTAACCTCAAACTCTATATTCATGTTAGGACAAGTGAGAAAAATGTTCAAGTATAATGATTAATGGTCAGTTTTTACTTAACTAAAGCAAGAAGAGCCGTGTGAATGTTTCGCACTAGATTTGTTTAATAGTGTATAGATATGTGTAATAGTTAATAGTGTATAGGTATGTGCAATAGTTAATAGTGTATAGTTTTGTGCAATAGTTAATAGTGTATAGATATGTGCAATAGTTAATAGTGTATAGATTTGTGCAGTAGTTAATAGTGTACAGATATGTGTAATAGTTAATAGTGTATAGGTATGTGTAATAGTTAATAGTGTATAGATATGTGCAATAGTTAATAGTGCTTCAAAGTTGTTGTTTGCACCTACTAATATGTGCATTGGTCCTACATTTCAATCACCCGTTCACTCTACGCACTTCAACCTATCTTATTTATTCGACTAATGAATATATTCATCCTAATAAATACTTTTAATCTAAACTAAAGAACAACCAACAAACATAATATGTTAACAGTTAGCTACATAATTGTGAAGTAGATTACACCATATTTCTCTACCCGTTTTTATCTTAAATAAACTATATAAAATAAAAACATTCCCTATAAGTGGTGGTTTTATATTTTACATAAAGTTCCTATTTACATCATTATTTGCAGATATTACTGTATAAATTAAATTAAATATGCCTTTGGAACTTACAATAGATGAACAAAACTACCCACTAAAGTGTAAATATTTTTTTGACTCTTACAATGTTGGAAGTGATTTTCACACTGGTATATAAGACAGCTATTACTTAGAAAACAAAATCTGGTGTGAAACACTCTCACGCCTTTCTGGATTATAATTGGCGAACTTTCCTTAGAGTAGGAATTTTTAACAAATATTTGATTGACCTTGATATAAATATAGATGGTGCGTTGTGGTGGTTGGTTCCGCAGAGCTGGAAAGCATCAGAGACATTTTCCGTGGTAGCCTGCTTCATTTTGTGGTCATCGACCGGTTTCGGGCGTCGCCTATCTTCAGGATGCGTTTGTCAAACAGTGTGATATGACTTGCACAGAGCAAATTCAGTTTATACACTGTATATGTTTATACACTGAATTTGCTCTGTGCATGTCATATCACACTGCCTGACAAACGTATCCTGAAGATAGGCGAACGCCCGAAACCGGCCGATGACCACAAAATGGCTACCACAGAAAATGTCTCTGATAGATGGTGTGGATTGACTTGGTAGTTTGTAGGGATAAATGACATGAAAGAGGCAGTGGTGCCCTATGTCAGTCCTCAATAATTGTAATGGCAGTTTAAAGTTAAACTTAAATTACAGGTCCCCCCAGATCAGTTTCTTCGGACAATATTGTTTTAATAAAAGTATTATGTTTATATCTGTGTATAGTTAGCAATTTTGAAGTGTTTTATTATATTTTATTTTTTATTACACGCACAGCGTGTGGGCCGTTCCCGAGCTCTCGCTCATAACAGCCCAATGATTATACTTCACCCCCAATGATCCCGAAAGAAGAATGATTCCCAAGCAAGAATATATGAGGGAAGGGCACAGCATGGTACCTTTCATAAATTATAATGAATTTATGCACCATAGCAAAACAAGCTAACAAACAGCATCGCATTCATACTCATTCACACTATAAATACATTCATACTTGACGCATGCAGACAAAATTCTTATCCTAATTGACCTTTCAGTACTCGATATTCCTGAGAGGCCCGCTAAAAACTCGATAACTACCCAATCTAAGTCATTCATTCCACAGTCATACAATAAATTACTAATATCCCACACTTACGCTCCGCCTACCCTCGAAAATCTCCACACAGTGTACCACGTTTAGAGCCTCTTCTGCAAACTTTAAAGGCATCGTATGCACTGTGATTTTCCAGCAACAAGGTGAGTGTATCATTATCAATGCGAACATGATAGCCTGTAGCACTCCATAATTTTGCCCGGAGATCCTCATAACGAATGCATTAAAAAATAATATGTTCGACGGTCTCCATTCACCGCAACGACAGCAACCATCACTTACCAAACCCATCTCATACCACTTTTCCTTAGTTTGCCCATGGCCTGTTACTAGCCTGGAGACCGCGTAAGAAAAATCTGTGGGGACTATTCTTCTACCCATTGTCGCGTCTGGCAAAAACCTGTAGGTGGTCCTGCCCTTTTGAGAGATTTCGATTGCAGTAACAGATCCTGATCCAGTTGTTTCTTTCTTTAATTCAGGAGCCAGATTCTGAAATCATTTCCAATTTCTCCTTCTGGTAAGGTTCTAACGAATGTCCACCCAAACTCACTGTTTTCCCTCTTTTAAAAAGTATAATAGGGCCGATCTCACTACTTCCAGGTCGAGTGGAAGACATCTCGTCAAAACCTGCAGAGCCTCAGTTGATGTCTTACGGCTAAAATTACCCATCAACAGCAGCATAGCTCTTTGTATTGCCATGGTATGACTCCTAAAGACCGAACTGCTAACCTTATGCGCCCAAACAGAGCAGCAGTATAATATCTGTGCCAGTAAGACGCTTCTATATATTATTTTAACAGTTTTTTTTCTTTAACCCCCAATCTATCCTCGTAACTCGTCTAAGTTGGCCGATTAAGCTTTTTGATTTCCTTCTTATTTCCTTTATGAGGGGGGACAAAACTTAAGCTTCTATCTAGCGTAATACCTAAGTATCTGACCTGCCGGACCCATTTCAATCGATGACCACTAAAGCGAACAACCGGCTGTCTAGTTGGGGCTAGCTTGCCTTTGAATAAAACTGCTGCTGTTTTATCATGAGAAATTTGCAATTTATTAGCTGAGCACCACGCGGACAATATCGCCATTGCGATAGAAGCATTTGATTCTAATTGAGTCCGACTATTCCCACCTATCACCAACACTAGGTCATCGGCGTAAGCAATTTTCCTTACTGTACCGGGGATTTCAGAGGCAAGTAAACCATCTAAAACAAATTTGAAAAATTTGGTATAGAAAATTATTGGATTCTTTTCCGATAGCTAAGTGGTTATTAGCCCACTGGACTCCCATGCGGAGGTCCCGGGTTCGACTCCAGCTATGCTGTCCTTAGATTTTCTCTTTCTAGGATCTTTGTCATCTACCTGTCTGGTGATTGACGGTGTTGTCTTTAACGAGAAAACACTGTCTGAAGACTGGCAGTGCACTGAAAAGGCTCTGGGTGCCAATGACCAAAGATGTTGACGCGCTTCGTTTCAGAGAAATTTCCAAATTGCCAAATTAGTTACTTAAGGTCACATTTTCATTTAAACGTTTTCTGCAAACTTGGAAAGAAACTTTCAATATTATGTTCTTATGCTAGGGTAATCCTGTTTGGCCGACACTACATGGGACGCTAGATTTTAATGAAGATGTTCAATCTGTCGATAATAAATACAAACAACTATCCGAGTGTATTATATATCAAGAACAGTATATGATATCTAACTATCAAAATCAATCAGTTTTGATAATTATCAAGTTAATGATGACTCTCTTACAAAATTGCCGAAACCAGAAATATCCTACAAACATATGATCCGAAAATAATGCTGAATAAGAGGAACAGAGGATAAAGGACATAGGAAACCTTTTCTTTTGCTTCCAGTCAGGTACGTTTTATTTCTTTTTCATTTGTTCTATAAAAGGCCACCAGAGGGAATAGTTATCCACCGTAATGCCTGCTTGGTTTTTCTTGCAATAGCTGCGCAGGTAGTGGATAAAAAGGAAAATTCACTGCCCCAACAAAGAGAGGGTAAAAAAAAAGGCAATAGAAAAGCATAAAGGTAGAGAATGTGCCATCTTGGGGTCCTTTGAGAGTGTCTTACATTACCTTCGTTTATGGGCACAAGCTGCGGAGTGGACGGCTCCATAGGGACATATTCTAATGCTTCCGCCGCCCTACATGTTTATAAAAGGAGGGCTGGTCGTCATTCATCAGTGCGGCACAGCCTTGCTGAGCAAAACTTCTCTTTCAATATTTTCAAGATAACATGATACACTTGAAATGTATAACGGCACAAAGTTTTGAAGGATATTTATTGTCATTAAAATTACAGAAAATTCAGACGAACAGCTTGCTCTCTCTCTTTTTAATATTCCACCTCTGTAGAATTATCTGTAATCTTACATTTAACCGAATAACGAAAGAAGCCTCAAGTCGGACAGATTGGGTGACAGCACACTCCTGTTACTCGATACTGGAACTTCATCCCCTCTTTAATACCCATTACAATTTGATCTAGTAAGCTCTCTTTTCCTTCCCTCTTTCTAGTTCTTCAATACATTGTACAAAAATACAGCTCTGATACTTGTATTGCTTGGTTGACATTGTTTAGTAAAATCGAACAAATATTTAAATAAACTCTCTGTTTACTTTTAATCCCTGTAGAGAAAAGGCAACTTCTGTCACTGATTTGAACGGATTAATTATCACATTTCCACTGTTACACAAAAAATAATTTTGCAACTTTATATTAAGATAAGATAAGCTGAGTAATTTTCAGAGAGTACCCTGAAGAAAGTAACTAGTCTTCTTAAATATTTCGAATAACATTATTAGAGCGATTAATATGCAGGGCACAAAGTGTGACCTACAAAGAAATCCAGCGTCAAACTTGGAAAATCTTCAAAATTCCCACGAATAGGATCTGCTAATAGTCCATTTTGTGGTATGTATTCGTATGGAGTCCGATCCGACTATCAGATCTCCTTCTTAGCGCACTTTCCTCCCCCCCCCAAAGCTTCAGAATGCGAGAGCATAATGTGCCCTCCGAGAATAACTTGGAGTGCCTTCATCCACACCACCTCCGGAGAGGATGGTTTTATCTTATCTTGTCAGCCATTTTTCAATCGTCTCAAAAGCAGTGCAAGAATCGTCTCATATCTTGGTGCAAGAAATGGAAAATAAGACTGAACGAAAATAAATGCCTACAGATTACATTCACTTTACGTAGACAAACTTGCCCTCAGATACATATTGTAGAGGGAATTGGAGTAGGGAGGAGGGAGTGGGAGGTGTCCGGGGAAGCGAGTAATCAGAACTTTGGGTACAGACAGTATATTCAGATGGATAAACAATCAATAAATACAAATACAAGAAAATACTTACATACTGCTAAACTTACGACTAAAATTTACAAGGCCCCAGTGATCCCAATTCTACTAATTACCCTCGTCCTAACCTTTAAGAATAAATTCTATTACATCTAAAAGAATGTCTATAACATACTACCATCCCCTAAAATACTACAATTATCCTAAATGTACGCGAAGAGCTAATACATTACTAATTACGCTACCTTAACACTACAACACCCATACAAGTCTAATATTTTAACGTTAAATATACCCAACACCCTAGAACTAACAAAACAATAAAACCATAATCCAATATAACCCCAAATCAGGCTACGGGGAGAAACGGTGGCATAGTTGTATCTGCGTTTTCTTTGGTTACTCACACCCCAGACCCTTGCATCGAGTGGCCACGCGCCCCCCGAAAGAATTATAAGTACTTACAGATGGCCAAGCAATACCACTGCATGCTGCAAATTCGGCAGTCCAGCAACACACACAAGAAGAAACTCTAATCAGAATTTGAAATGCACTGGCCAGTCGGCAGCTTACTACTCACTCACCTGTTCAACCTTATTATTCGTCTGTATTGCTGGTGCAGCGCTTTCAGTTTTCATAACAATGCCACCGTTTGCCCGTATACAGTGACCCACTTACGCTTTCTAATATTTTATATTCACTGTTATTATTGTAATTATTATTTTGACTCCCTTACACCTTACAATATCAACAATACAGAAATACCGACTTCCCCACAAGTTCGCTATCTAGGACTGTATTTAGACAGTCGACTTAATTGGAACCCTCATACGAGACTGAAAAGAAAAGAATTAAATAGACGTTATGGACAACTACGAAAACTGTTTGGACGGAGATCAACAATGAACGTACAAAACAAACTGACTCTATACAAAGCACTGCTGAAACCTATTTGGACTTACGGAGCTGAGCTGTGGGGGCTCCGCGAAACAATCCAACATCCAGAGAATCCAATCCTTTCAGTCTAAAGTCCTTCGCCATATTGTCAACGCTCCCTTTTATGTCTCAAATTTAACTCTCCACAAATACCTCAGTATGTCCTTCGTTAACGAGTTAATCCACACTCGCTTCCTTAATTTCCACAACAGCCTAGAGACTCATCGCAATCCCACTGCCCAAGCCCTATCACCATCAACCCATCCTGACAATCCTCCACGTCGCTTGAAACGACGTTGACCACGCGACCTCCTAAACACCTACTCCCTTTTAATATCCTGAGAGTTCCAGCATTGGTTGGCTGAGGAGGTCAACATGCCTCTCTGATTGTGGCGCTGAGTCCTAAGGTATTCAATATACCACAGCTATGATGACTCTCACATTTACATGATGTATATATATATATACATATGTGTGTGTACAGGTTATAAATAAAATATATAGATATATATACATATATATTAAAAAAAAAAATGCGAAAATTTGTATTTTAGAACGAAGTAAGATTAGGCAGAAATGTTTCAATCAATCAAGGCAACTGGAATTACCTTTCAGTGAGTGTTATTTCCATTTTCCAGACCTGAACATTCTGAAGATTCTCTTTTAACTTGGTAAATTTAATGTACATTATGAGAGCTTCCATTTATATTTGTTCTTAGCTTTGCAATTTTTATTCAATATGTTTTACAATTTCCTAGTATTAATAAAAATTTGAAAGAAACAATTACTTGAATAAGAAATAGTGCATAATAAAGGGCCAATTATAAAGAAATGATTACAATAATGAAGGGCTATATGCTGAGTTAACTGCCGTATTGGTAATTTATTATTGATAATAATTAGAGTTGGCGGATATTTGTTTCAGTTATTATTCATAACCATCTGCTATTAACTGTAATCATGTATTGATGGAACATCTCCGAAACAAGTGTTTTCTTGAATAATTACATTCTAAGTTTCATGAAGTATATGTAGGTCCAAAAGAACGTTTTTGATCCAACCAATTGTAAAATTACTATTAATTATTTGCGGTTCACTTCCCACTCGCCAGACACCGCTACCAGTCCATTATGTGAACAACAAAGTGCATCTTGTTGCCCTCATATAAATGGAATCTTTTCTAAACATTTGGAATTTTTATACTTTCTTTAAATGCTGGAAGGTATGTTAAATTTTCAAAATTCTTTTTTTTGTTGGAAATAATGTGTTGAAGTTTCGGGAATACGATAAACATGTTTTTTAGCAATACATGTAAGTGATTGTGTGTTCGAATAAAATAAATCAATAAATATATATTCCTATCAATTTGATTTGCATCATTTTTCTAAGTTTATGTTGCGCCAAGAGTTTTGGTAAAAAAAATAACTTCCAGTACAATATTTTAAAATGGATGTTGAGATTCGGTCAGAAAAACAAATTTTTACCGACGTTTTGGCAAATTTATTGCCTTTTTCAGGGTCTATATAAAGGTCCATAAAGCACATTACAAATAAGATATAGAAAATTCCATAGAAGTAAAAAATAAATAAATAAAATTATTTGATAAATAACACATTGAAATGTATTGGATGGAAATTTAAATTGTTGTTAACATTTCTGATGCAGTATTAAACTACTTAAAAGTATAAAACATTAAAAAAAAAAAGAAATCTGGAATAAAACTGTTAAATATAATTAACTGCTAACTAACTAGCCAACGCTTCCATTCTACATCACCAGCCAACATTACCCATCATCACACTTCGTTCGGTCACTCTTACACTTTTTCCTTATAAAGTTCGTTAACATAAATTGTGTAAAATGCAAAAGTGAGTATTGTATAATTTTATATCAACATCAACACTCACCACGATTTTCTGGACCCATTGCGATCCCTTAGTGTAGGTAATACATACATGATCTATAGAAGTGTCCCTAAAATGAGATACTAGGTCTTGCAACTCAGCGAAAATCTCCAAAACTTAATTTTCCTAGACAATTTATCAAATGAAAATGCTAACTTTTTTTGGATAAAAATATAGTTAGACGATGTTCAAAAAAAAAAAATCATTACAGCCATTTCCGAGAGATTGAAAGGGTTTCAATAACGTCGTAGATTTAATTGATGTGTTTTGTCTGAAACCTGCGTGTCGGATGCGGTAATGATGCGTAAAAACATACATATATAAACATAACATACATACACCACAGATCATTCGCTAAAAATATGATTGCCTTCTTCAAGAGCTTGAAATATAATGCTTTTTTGATGAAAATTCAATTTTAAAAATTTCGACTCGATCCCTTACAACAGTAAGAGAAAGCAAAATAGATTTCTTTTCGCAGTATTTGTTTTGTTTGTGTAGTGGTTGTTGTTTGCAAGCTACCACACACAGCCGCTACCTAATTGGAGACTTCTTATTAGAAGTTTGTCCGCCAATTTTCGGAGAAATTCATTCTGCTAGTTTAGTTGAGAAGGAGGCTGCCGAACCAAGTTTGTTTTTGTTTCTTTTGAAGTAACATTATTAGAGTGAGGCGCCACGCCCACCTAATTATCTAGAAATTTTTGTTTATGTTTGTTTTTGTTGTTGGCGCCCCCTAAACGAGCCCCTTTCACTTATGATTGAATCAACTTTCTTTTTACTTCTAACTACACCATCATTATTAACTTGGTTTTTGTTTTTTAAATATTTATTTTTAGACCTCGTTGAGGCCATTATGATACTCTACTTTATTAGTTAGTAGCAAGCTAATCTCATGATGAAGGTGGAAGATTTTTCCGTCAATTCACCCATTTATTAGTAATTACTAACACAACTTACAATAGGCAAGACCGATATTCATAAAATATGTTCTTAATTTAGTTTCTCATCCATTAGTGCTAAACAAAATGAGAAGTTCTAACACTTGTCCTTAACGACATAAACACCATGTAAAATATTTCACATTATATAAACCGTTTTGCAGTCACATCAAATGCTTTCTCATACAAATGATTGTTTTTAAAATTAAATCAAACCTTTTTGCGTTATGTATCCGGAAAAAGATTTAAATTAATTGAAATAACAATTGAAATGTTTGAAAAAATAGTATGCGAATACAAAACAGCGAGTAGGCTAGGTAGCGCTAGAGTCGCCTGGAAGCCAGACATTGTTGGAACTTTGAGCCCTACATATTTTTACGTTCTCTAACTGCTATATTCAGATCTTGGATCTTGGCTCTTTGATTTAATGACAACAATTTAACATTCAAGTTTTGAGATCTCCCATTCAGTTAATGAGCTACATCTGTGCCTGCATGAAAGCTCAAATTTGATTTCCGTTTGGGCATTTAATTTTGAAGCATTAGGTGAATTATAGGGCTTCATACACCCACTGCGTGATACTACATGCTAGTTCTTATTATTTTGGAACAAACAGTGAAGTTGCTCCTCCCGTCATATTGATATGGAATAAATTGGACATATATGCTTGAACATAGTCTTTTGTATTCAATAAAAATAAGATCTGGACTCCAAGTATGAGCCATACAACAAAAGACAATTGAATTTTATTTAAATGTATACGAAATTTGTCTGCATTGTTGTAAGTACATGCATTTATTGAAAAGAAACTGTTGGATGTAAGTGGCGGTAGCCTAGGATGAGCCGGGGAAATGCGCTGTTTATATGATTATTGTTATGAAGCCAGTTTGTGTAGATAAGCTGTGGTGGTGTTTTCGTTAGCTCAGGTAAGCATAATAAAACCAGGACCGTATAACAGAGATTGGCTTTAAGGCAGCATTTTCTCTTCTTTTACTTTTTTTTTTGTTTCCCTTCAACACTGTAATCCCGCAAAGACAATATAGTAAGACACTTGAGGCACGGATTGGGAGTGGTCCTGTTTGAGGATGTTATTTCACCCTGGAGACGGGGCACTGTATACTCGGCAAACATACAATCTTCAAGAATACATGAATACTTGAAGAGGCTTGAAGAAAAAACACTGGTCTGTGTGTGTGTTGTGCCGCTCTCCAGAGAGGGTGCACTCCTTTTTGACCTGAGATATGTCCCGCCCAGAGTGTGTGCGTGTACACCATAGTACGGTTTACGGATTTATTTATTACAATTATTCATATTACTTTTTCCCTTTCCCTTTTGTTCCATCTTCAACCATTCCTTTATGGCAGTTTACATTTTCCTATGAATTCTGTTGTTCACAATTTATATTGCAATGTTCGACAATCAGTAATTTGAAAGTAATTATGTACTTCAAATCTTTATGTAAATTTATTCTTAGAATTGTTTGCTTTGCAGAAGTCTGAAGCTGTTACAATTCTGTGTGGCTATTGTATGTGAAAAATGGCAAAACCTTTTAAATCAGTATACGATTTTCCCTTACGGATATTCTAGCAAGTCAGTTTTTGAAATATTGCTAACAAAGGAAGCCTAAACGCACTAGTCCTTCGGGATCCGTGAGAATAAGTTTGTATTTTAATAATTTTTTAAACAATAATGTTAATAGTCCTACATTAGTAATGTAAGAAAATAATGTGTATATAATTTCGTTGAATGGAAATCATAATTAAATGAGAACCATTTAGTAAAGTTGTGCCATCTGCTTTCCGATTTATCCAAAATCATAATTTGGATCTCAACAGAATGTAGATACTTCAAAAGGAGTAATAAGTTCTTTTAATCTGAAATACAAGTTTTGAGATTACCAGAGCAAACTTAGCGGGTTTTAGAAACGGAATTATCAACACAATTTTTTACCTTCCGCAGTATTCGTACTTATCAGTAAGAACGACTTATCAGTCGGTCTCTTTTTCTCTCTCTGTCAACATAAATGTATATATTGGGTGTGTGTGTGTGTGTGTGTGTGTGTGTCTGTGTGTGTGTGTGTATGTATGTATGATCAGATAACTTAAAATAGCAAATCGAAGAAAGTTTATTGCACTTGTTATTTCATGTAAATAGCGCCAGCAGACCCGACACCAAGAGTTTGACTAGAATCTGTTCTATTTACAGTTGTAAAGTAGGATTGTTGTTACTAATTATAGTGGTATTAGTGGGCGAATTATTACATTAAATGTTGAACTAAGTTACAGCAAAATATAGTTGTAAAAATTTACAAAACACTAGGGCAAAAGAATAAACCGATCAACCCCGCGTGGATTCATAAGAATGAATCCATAGTTAATATGACACTTGTGAGATGGTTGTTTGTTTTTTATGTGCTTCAGAATACATCTTCTGAATGGATTGGGGGCTAGGTGGATCCTAGCTGTGATCTTGACGTATGTCTTCTAATGTCTTGGTATGCCTCCTTAAGACTTCTATTTGAATCCTGCGGGGTCTCCATTACTCTAATCACCCTAAGCACTCCAAACAGTTATCACATCTGAAGCTGGCCTTAAAATTACTTTATTAAATGAATTTTCGCTTTTCAAATTATTACACTTCGTATCGAGAGTGCGACATCTTTGGGCACTGCCAGTAAATGTGATCTTTAAGTATTGCTTCCGTTCTGGATTTTATATTCCAGCAGCTATGTTATTTTATATTTATTATGAAACTATTTGTAGTATTTCGTTTAAAAAGTAAAGGGCAACGAAACATATATGTTTGGTGTATTAATATTGAAGCTATCCCTCTGCCCCTTCTCAAGCTTCTATTTATATATATATCAATGTTAATATTAATATGTATACGATGCTCTCATGTCGGAGAGATCCTTTGATCTGGCAGAGATATTGTATTAGATAGAGATAGATAGCTATACTACTGGCAATACTGGCATCAAGTAATAAGGAAAATATGGCCGGGTGAGCTCTATATCTGTATGTGTGGCAGTTCTCGAGATCTGCCAGCTCATATTGTGTTGTTATTTAATATTTCCATCTTTTCTACCTCTACAGCAGAGATATGAAAGAAAGATTTATCTTATCTAGATTTTTATATTGGTTTATCTAGTAGTAATATTACTTACTTGAGGATAGTGGCTCCCAAAGGACATTTCACTTCCATTTAGTTATTTGGTACATTTCTTATCTAATATTTAAAGTAGCTATTTAATCTGGACCAAAATGTTTAGAATTCCGTGAAAAGATGTAACAAGAATGAAACACATCCGTGAAAGATGTGAACCAAGATGTTTAGTTGTTCTCGTAAAAAAAAGCAAAAAAAAAAAACGAATTAGCGTCACAATGAAGAGCTACTTTGTCCAGTACTTTTTGGACTATCCACTACTCCAAGTATCAAGGCGAACCGGTCTAAGAATACGTAAGTGCTCACCCAAAATTCACACAATTTGCGGCAGTAGTTGTTGTATACAAGTAGTTGGGTATAAGTAAACCCACATCAGCGCCCGCTCTAGAGGCGGGCAACCCGGACATTTATCCGGGCGCTGTTTTGGCTGTAAGTGTGAGAAAAATATTGATGTGTCCACATGCATATACTTCTCTTAAGAGAATAGCATTAGCACGCGAGCAGAGCGCTGCTTCAGCTTGTGTTTGAACATGTATAAACTTGCTTATTACTTACCTCTAATTATAAAAGAGCGGTTTCATTACTCATTATTCTTGCTATTTCGTAGGTAGTGATAACAAGTGGAAGTTCAAAAAAATATGTACCTTTATTTATAAAACACACTCACACACACATATATATATATATATATATCTCCTTAAGGAGCGGCAATTTATCTTTTCGTCCGGGGCGACGTAACTACTAGAGCGGGCGCTGCCCACATGCACACATTCACTAACAATTATACATTGTACAAAATTTATTTTTGTGCAGTCCTGAGGTGGCTGCAACTTTCAGCTTTCTTTTAGATTTCATTGAATGTTTTGGATCTATTACGTTTACGACGTCCACACCCATTAATTGCGCCGGTACAGTTGCCCGTTTACAGATGGGGTTATCTCATAATACTCCCATAGATTTTTGAATTTTTTATTTCGGAAAAACTTCAATGATTTGTTTAAAAAAGCTTGGAATATATAATTAAACTGCCTTTATATATATACACAATCATTTTTATTTGAATTTGTGGTTTTCGAAAAATTGATATTAACTTGTTTTTAGAGGGTTCTTGGGCGTTAGACTTAATTCTATTCTCTCAATTTTTGTTGGGGACTGATCGTGCCGCTGCGTTGTAGTCAATTATTTTAGTCAATTTCAGTTTGGCTGCTGTGCCTTAAGAACCAGATTCGCTGAACTTATATTTTTCATATTCTAATGACCCCAAAACATTTATTTCCGGTGAAAGTTGGCACGATCGCAATACTTCCTGTTAGTCAGTAGAGAAAGTGAAAAATAAATATATTCAAATTAAACAATTTTTGTTGATTCAAATGAGTTAAATTAAATAAACATGAAACTATAGTTATTTCAACATCATTTTTAATTGCCTCTGTCGTAATGATTATTTTAAATATTAATTGGATTATTGCTATTACAATTCGCAGTCTATTAATTGATTGTCCACTGTCAGGTGACATTGTCTATCGTACAGAGAAACCAATTTAAACAAATACAAACATTGTATCAAATTTATCAATTATTTAGAAATCTATTTTACCTCTATCAGACTGTATAAATAAAGTGCAAACCGATGTGTGCTTAAATTAATTAGAATAATTAGGATGTGTACAGATTTTCACAATGGAACACAACAATTCTATCTTTTAATCTAGATATAGGTTTTTTTAGAAAGGTGAAGACAACCTGTGTAGCAATCATTCTACTTTCTCCCACTTGAATTGTTGAAATTTTTGTTTTAAAGTTGCAAATTTCTCATAAAAGTATTAAAAATGACATGTATGTGTAGCATTTGTAATGGAATAGAGTCAACTGTTGTCAATTATTACCGAGACCTGCCTGCAGCGCTACGGATATGTCACAGCGCAGCTTCAGCGCACCTTTAAACCCTCTGACATGTCCACTGTACATAACGGACGAATGGTTAATGAATGTTTAAAGCACTAAGCTTCCACCAAGACACTACTCAAAATCGTATATAAACTCCCCAATGCGGAGATTAAGGCAATCTGATATCAGCATTCATACAGTCTAAAACCAGTCTCAATAGGCTGCAAGTGGCATTCAGCAGTCTATATAATTGTCAAAAAGTCTACAGCTCCCAATAAGTTAACTACTAGGAAGTAATCAACCAGCCTCAACAAGGAATCTCTTAAACTCTCTGTCAAGAAACCCTATTATAGACCAAGAGAGTTGTCTACAGGTTAGAGTTAACCAACCATGCTATTGTTAGAAGAAGCAAGAGTTCTGACTAGCCAATGCTGCCACACTACGCTAGCATCAGGGTCTTCGTTTGGGTACGCTAAACTTCTCTTTCTTTACTAATTCTCTTCAGACAATAAAGGCGATTCATAATCTGTGAGTTAAGTGTCAGTAATATGTATGAGTATGTGTATTCTTTTCAAGTTCACATTAACCATCAAAATCCTGCCCTCCTACTTAACTTAAAAACTTAACGAAAGTCTTAACAGGCATTTTATAAGATAATCGAGAAAAACTGACTATCATTCTGTAAAGCTGCACTTCCGTAGATTACATTTACATTTACAATAGAGAAGCTTTTACTTTCTCTTACTGTTAAGAGAGGACGTAGTAGAATGGGCCAGATTTCTGAAATTTAGTTTTTACCGGAATTATATGTAAAAACTTTAGAGGGGGCAGCCTGCGTTCAACGCACCCAACCCCCAAATCGATTTTGCAGAAAAATACTTGAAACAAAAATATCAGAACTATTTATGTTTATTGAAGGAAATCGTTAGAATGTCGCACTTTCGGTTGATGGATTTGGACAAAACTTTCATAATCAATTTTCTGGGCCTATTTAATTGAAATTTATATTTTGATTTTTTTTTGCGATTTTCTGTGTTATCCGTTGGTTAGTTCGGCCGCTTGCACACCCAATCGCCAAGAATATTTTTCCCATTCTGGTATTCTCAAAACAATTGCGGTGAAAACTAAATTGCGAAAACCTGCAATGTTCATGATACTTCCTCTTTTAGCAGTAAGAGAAAGTTAAAGCTAGTGATGAAGCCAGAGAACACAGGCGCCGGCAATGTTTTTAAATAGACGAACATCTATAAAGTAAATTAGTTTACAGAGAAGTTGATAAAGTACTTTTACAGCCGCAACTTTGTTATCTTTTATTAATTACTTACTTAGTGTTTCTGCTAGGAAGTAATTTTCTTGTAATACAATTTTCTTCTAGAATTTCCCTCTATAAATGCAGGTAATGTTCTTGTGAGAGATACTTGTATTATAAATATTCTGCACCACGGCCTACTAAAGTGAAGATGGAAATAAAATACAAAGCGAGATGAATCACATGGAAGTATTATTCACATGGAAGAACGACAAAATACATTGACGTCCTGACAGCGATAACACTGTACATTCACCCACCCTGGAGGTGACACAATTACTGGAGGAGCTATTTCAGTGGCGGGTTGTATGTCAGATAGTAGCGCCATTGTCTCGCATCGTTCGCCACTTGACAGCACCGTTGAAAACCAACTAGTTTATTATTTGTGGGAGCGCCGTTTTTTACTCCGTCCCTTTAGCAAGTTTAAAGTCACGTCACTGTAGATATTGTTACAATAATCACTAAAATTGTTAGACATTTGATAAATACAAAACATCAAACTATAAAAGAAATTTTTCAGTAAATTTAAATTAGCTAAATGAGGTTGGCAGGGGCCAAAGAAAAAACTTCTCAACTTGGAAAAATAAACTTTCTCAAGGTTTTTTCTTTGACCTCTGCCAACAATCATTTTGCTTATTTAATTAACAACGGCCAAACTTAACTATTATTATAAGTTGTTATTTAAATTTGGTTTTGTCTTGGGGGAGGTGTTGTCTGCAGTGCTGGTAATTATCTGGGTTCATTTTCGGGAGAGCCTTGTGTAAGTTAGTTCGTAGTGGTGTATGAAACATTGTAAGTAGAGTTCTACACGGACTTGATGAACCAATCTCAGACGACGGGGCGGAAATGGTGGACAGCGTAGTGTTGTCGATAAACTCTAATTGAATCTTAAAAAAACGTAAAACGTAAGCCTGGTTGAACTTCCATGAATGAAATCCAGAGCAGTGATTTCCCATATTTAACATTTAATATATTACTCCCCGTAAGATAAAGTAATAAAAAGTTGAAGAAGAGAAAATTTTTATTTTTCAGTTTTATTAATATTGACATAGCAACATTAATATTACACTGCAATATCGTATGGAAAAAAAATCACATTTTGGGATTTCTATTAGAAAAACAAAATTAAAGATTGAAATATACGACATATATCAAGAGAATTTATTATGTCAATAGTGTACTCACAAAATATGTTGGTCAAGTGTACTTGGCAGCGATGTGATGCTGGCGCTGATTTTGTACATCCCCAGCTATCTCTGGGAAGACTTCTCCAGTGACAATAATTTAGGTTAGACTGTTTGGTAAACACAAAGTAATCAAGTTTGGTGCAGACCATTTGGCTGTACGACGTTCACCAGTTCTGGAGGAGACTGGCGACAAGGGGATATCTAGTAGTTGCCTTATGGCTCGAACTACTGGAAATAATCTTGGGTGGAAAAGGTTGTCCCACCCTTTCCAGTTCTAATATTCTTGGTCTGGCCCTGTCATCCAACGCCATGTAACTACAGTAACGGAGGGGGCTAAGAGAATAACTGGTCAACTTGTTGTATTTAAGTGGCAATCCACTAAAATACTTAACCACAAATGTTTGCAATTCAATGTTTTGAGAGTATTCATGGAGTTCAGACCTTTTTAGAATAATCAATTTTCAAATGTTTCTCTTAATTAATTTATTTATATAAAGCTATTGAACTTTATACATAATAATAATACTGCACATAATTAATCAAACTGCCGAAATAAATGAACAGAAGAAAATAAAAAGTACATTATTAAGCATCATTATGGACTTGGATTGAATA
This sequence comes from Triatoma infestans, assembly GCA_011037195.1. Classification (NCBI taxonomy): domain Eukaryota; kingdom Metazoa; phylum Arthropoda; class Insecta; order Hemiptera; family Reduviidae; genus Triatoma; species Triatoma infestans. The sequence continues at coordinate 4,004 of JAAEAF010012217.1, read as the reverse complement.
TATTGTTGTTTTTGGGGGTTGGTCAGAAGAGAAAATACTTGGGTTACGTAAAATTAGACTTACTGAACACTGTTTGTATTAACTGCGAATAATAAATACTGCAAGGACTTTATGCTGTAATATTCTAGAGTGAGAGTATGGTAGCGTGAGAAGAGAATGGCAGACTAACTGGCGGAGTGACAGTGTGAGAACGAAATATATTGAACGTAGACAGTTGACGATGACTCAATTCCCTTGAAGTGAGAATCAGGCCATTTTTATACAGGCGGCTGGACTAGCCCCTACTTTTTTTAACTTCTCCCACCTGTTCTGCATGTGCTCCATACTTTTCCCTCGACGAACTTTAGAGAGAAATGCAGTGAACTTGAGGTTGGGAGTGACAAGTTTACCATTTGGTCATGATTCGATTCATTACAAAATTTTACTTTCTTCGATTTTAAGAGCACATATTGCGATTTTCAAAATTGTTTTGGCGAACACTGAAAAATACAAAAAAAAATTCTTTACTATCACATCATCCGTCTTAAAAATTTCAGTCATATTCCTTCAGGTGCGACCATATTGATTTTTTTGGCTTCTTTTTCACGATTTTCTCGAAAATGACTGGATGGAGTGCTTCACTATAGGATGTGCATAGTGGCAATACATATAAATGTCTGCCATTTTTATTTGTACAACTATTGGTGAAGCTGGAATGTTAAGCTTCCCTCACAATATCATTACAATAAAATATACGGTTCCCTTAATGTGCACCAGAGGCCATAACATTTTCATATTTTAATCCACAAAATTTATAATTGTATACAGTACGACATTCATAAGTAATGAAGATAACTTAAATCTATCTGCACCGCTAAATGCCTCGAAATTATTATACGGCCGACCTCATTATATACTTGGTGTCTTTATTGACTACACACAACAGATGTTCTGAGTATTTTCGGAATTTTCTCGAAAACTGCTCCAGAAATTTTCTTTAAACTTAAAATACAAACAGTATATATATAAGAATTTGAGGGAGTTTTTAGGGAATAAATGGCGTTAGATTTCAAGGCCATTTGTAGTTTTGAAGGAGGTGCGCACTTCTGCACTACAATGTAATCACATTAACGTAACGTTATAGCCATCTGACCATAATATGTGTTGAGAAGACCGTATTAATTCCACTTTGAGAGAAATGTAATCATCAGGTGATACATTTAATGTTTCACATCAGATTTTTATTTTTTTATCTTATCCGGTTGTTTTGGTAAAGGATTTTGTTATTGATATGTAGGATACTATGTAGTAAAATTGTTCAATTCAATTGGTGTACGATTTATTTATTCTAAGCCCTGATTTGAATTATTGATTTTTATGTAAACAATCACCCGTTAATTTTGGCTGCACTTCTCAATCAGTCGCACTATGGCGCCTAATTACACAATATTGCATATTTCACATGTTCTAAATTACGAAATGAATAATGATTAGTATATATTCTATAAATAATTAATCTTATCTATTTAAATATTGGTTTACCTTCATTAAAACTGATTAATTTTTAATTTTATTTTTGTATCGAATTTAATAATTATATTATTATTCCTTCTGATCTCTATTTTGGATTTTATTAAAAATGTACGACGATCTCTCAAACGGTCGTAGACAAAGAATGTGTCTCTATGTATAAATAATCATAAATTACAAATACACATTTCTAAACAAAGATTATTATTATTAATCTCCATGCCATTGAGTGTTATGTATGCATATACATTTATTTTGTATACTGAAAATAATAAAGCTCTCTTATTATATTATATTATTATTATTAATCTTAGCTATAAAAATGTTACTTTAATACTTTTTATTGATTTATATATTATGATGGCGAAGAGAATATCTCAGTGGCAGTGGCTGGACTAGCAACGCGAAGATCTAGGAGGAGATTCGGGTTCGAATTCAGTATGCTGCCCTTAGATTTTCTCTTCCTAGGAGCCTCTAAAGGTCACTACCTGGTGATGGGCAGTGTTTTCTGTAGCTAGAAAACATTTAGGAGGTCGCAGTACATATCCCCTTTCAGGTCGCAGTACATATCCCCTTTCAGGTCGCAGTACATATCCACTTTCAGGTCGCAGTGCATATCCCCTTGGAAAAAAATATGATTGTGAAAGATTAGATAAATGACAACTTTTAAAATGGCCCCTAAAATATCCCAGGCTTCTGCTTTCCCAGCCAATTCTACTTTTTCTTATTGAAAATTTTCAGTTGCGATAAATCTGTTGTAATTAACTCTGGTTTAGTTACCCCCACTCAACAGGTGTTGGACACGTAAGTTGGTCCTGGTTTGGCAATGAGCAGCCATCCCACTTCTTCTACAACCCTCTTAATATCAGAGAAAATGTTTCAAATAAAAGTGATAACATTTTGTATATTTAGATAGTATTGAAGTTTACGAAAAAAATCCTTTTAATAAAAAATCATGAATAACTGAAAAAATGTATCTAGTAAAGAAGCAAGTCCTGATAAATCTCTTGTTGAATGTAATGATGATATAACAAATTGAGTTTCCGACCATGTTCACTTTTCAAATATTCTATTCACATACACATACACGCACACACAAACACAAAGATTCATTGCTAAAAATCTTCTCCTTTTTTTCAAGTTGCTGATGACTAATTGACAAACAACATCCCCCCACAAAAAAAAATTCTAGATTTTGGCAAAAACCGTCTGTAACAGACCGGAACAGACTAATAGGTTCAAACACATTTTTGTAACCATGCATGCAATATGCTATTCTCGAACATGTATTTGCAATAAATTGAAAAAAAAACAAACTCAAAATCTATGTTTTCGGTAGAAACTTAATTCTGAAAAGTGCACAAGTGCTCAAGTCTGATCGGAACATTACCTTTTAAACTCTAATAGTGGTAACATTGAGAGAGTACGAAAATGAAAGAAGAATCAGAGAGTCAGTTCAAAAAACAAACTGTGCAGCACATATTACAATTGGCCACGTGATAAAATGGATACGGTTCACCGAGTTACAGCGAACAAAAAGAGGGGGAAAAGAGCAAATTGGTATGTCACTATGAAGTGGGAGGATTTCATTCTGATTGGGCAAGAAGTGGCAACAAACTGTTCATCAGCTGCAGCTTAAACTTTCAAAAGGCTTTTGTCCGCTGGAGTGCTGCTGGACTATAGATGAAATGGAAACCTTTTTGTCACAATCAGCTCTCTGCTAATAGCTTTGGCTGTTCAGAGAAGGTAAGTGGAGGTCGAATGAAGATACAACACCTGGAATGTAGAGAACTTTATAGAATCATGGCTTTTACCAGCTTCTGGAGGTAATTATAGTATAGCAGAAATATAAGTAAAGTAATGCCTGCTTTTCAGGTAGGCTTACTTGTATAAACTGGTTTCTTGTTTTCAACAAATAATAACTCCTAACGGCCTGACCTCATTCAGTCAGCATACTGAACAAAATTTGTTTACCGTAAGAGAAGAACGATTTTCTTACGGCGCACTTTTTTTTGTGTACTTATTTAACAGTTGGCATGGTAGTATTGTTTTTGAAAACTCTCCAACCACTGACTGAGTTTACCTGGATGGTCTAACTTTATTAGCCTTTCAGATTTACCGCTCTTGGGCGATTTGCGAGTGGATGTGGAAATATTTGTAAACTTAATGTAATCCTGCATTCTTTTTTTTATAAAATCCAGCCAACATATGTCCAGTTTTAATGTTGTATGTTCATTACATTGACTTATCGCTCTAACAGCATGTATTGTAATTTTTTCAAATTTTGTAACTTAATTATCATCGGAAATAAATATGTTGAGATGCTCAACATAAGTGGAAGAGGAGAAAAGATGAGGATATTATGAATGGTCTGTATCTGAGTGAATATCTCAAATATTCATAGGGAAGGGTTTAGTTTGGTGGAAGCGTGCAGGACTATTAACACGGAGGTCACGGGTTCGAGTCCAGCAGTACTGCCTTTAGATTCCCTTCCT
>JAAEAF010012216.1:0-32934 GCA_011037195.1 Triatoma infestans | reverse complement strand
AAAATTAAGTGATTGAAATAATAAAAATTAAATACACATTAGCATATTAAGCATATTTTATAATATTTATAACTATGTTTTATATATATATATATATATATGCATATATTATACTATATATACTACAGTACATAGATATACTAAACATACACCATACATACACAGACATATATATATATATATATCACATATATACCTACCATGTGTATATTGTATTTACACATATCACATATTGTATATATATCATGTTATATATACCATATTTATGTATTATATATACATATATGATACTTGTATATATCCACATACTCATATGCATGCATTCCACTCGACCTTTCACCTCTTACACAGCATTCACATACACTCTCCATGTACGCACGCATACTTAAAAATTAATACTTAATAGCTTTACGTCTTAATAGCATACGTCTTAATAGCTTTAGGACCTGCCTTTTTCCAAGATAGCCCCAGCTTCAACAGCCACACTGTTTGTGCAAATAAAAGCATTAATAGAATTCCAAATTTGTTGGAAATCGGTTAACCGGAAGTGGAATTGTACAGATTTTGAGCAATTTTGGATTCTCTTTCTTGAGATTTTGGGCATTTTTTGCAAACAGTTACGATTTTCTTTAAACTTGGCATGCTTGCTGCATAGATAAAAATATATCACTTTTATTTGAAAAAAATTAATGTTAGAGGGGTCTATCTGTTTAAATTTAAATTTGTACAAGCATTTTTTAGTTTTGACATGGAACGCTCCACATAAGGCCGCTCAGGTTTACAAGTAAAATGCCCACCACCATTTCTATGGCCAACCCGTCTAAACATTGTAACGTTACAATTTTAAAGAAAATTTCTTGATTAAATTGTATTAATTAGTGTAAAAAGGGAAGGAATTAGCTCAGTGGTTAGTGCACTGGACTCCCACGCGGAGGTCCCGGGTTCGAGTCCAGCTGTGCTGACCTTAGATTTTCTCTTCCTAGGAGCCTCTACAGCTCACTGTCCGGTGATGGACAATGTTGTCTGTAACGAGATAATACTCCGGTGGCCGGCAGTGCAGTGACAAGACTCAGGGCGCCAATGACCTTAAAAAATAAAATAGATGTTTTGACATGGAACATTGACTCAGGGCGCCAATGACCTTAAAAATGATAATAGATGTTGACGCGCCTTAAATTTAAAAAATAAAATAAAAAAAAAAAGTGAGTACGAGAAAGTTGTGTGAGTGTTTCATACCAAATTCTTTCTTTTTTCAGTTTTTCAGGATTTTTCTCGAAAATGATTACAATAATTTTCTTTAAATTTAATTCACCCTACACCGCAATGAGTAATCACCTTTAGTTTTTGGAACATTTGTTCGAAGAAAATCTGAAATTCGTGAAACTGATTAGCGGTTTCTGGGGAAAGCTTGGGTCTGCATGCCGGGGTATGCATGCTATTCGACAATGCGACGGAGTATTTTTGACTGAAGGGTTTGGATTCTATTGAGGTTGGAACGCTTAGCAGTACCGTATAGTTCTAGTCCGTATGTCCAAATTGGAGTGAGCAGTAAGATGTAAAGCTGTCTTTTGTTCAGAAGTGTAAGTTAAGAGCGTTTGTCAAGAAGTCTGGCCAGAAGTCTAAAGCGTTGGTTGAGGGTGATTCGTTTAAGTCTCGTATGGGGATTCCATGTGAATCGCTTGTCTAAGTATAGTCCAAGATAGCGAACGTGGTCTGCGGGAAAAATAGGAACATTGAACAGGTAGACGGGAGGGAGTACTTTTTTGTTTAATATGAAAACTATGTCTTGGGATTTATTAAGGTTGATTTTCATTTTCCATTTCGTTAACCAGGATTCATGTGAGTGAAGATAGATTTGCAAGTAGCGCTTGGAGAGAACGGGATCGGTGTGAGGTGATAGGATTGCTGTATCATCAGCATAGGTGAATAGGCTAGTGTTGGGGTGTACGGGGATGTCGGCAGTATAAATTGTGTATAAGATGGATGCCAGGATACTGCCCTGCGGCACTCCGGCTAGGATGGGCTAGATGGAGGAGGTAGATGAGCCTTGGGTGACTTGGAAAAATCGATCACTTAGAAAGGATTTCAGGACAAGGTAGTAGGTATAGGGTAGGAGACCCTTGAGCTTCCACAGTAAAACTTCGTGCCACACGCAGCCAAAGGCTCTAGAAATGTCTAAAAAGATGTCAGCACAAAAAAATGCATAACTAAGAATACAATTATGCTGAAAATCAGTGTACCGGAAGTGCGGCTTTACTGCCGAAGAAATTTCTGAATTTTGGGAAAAGTTCTGATGAATCTATGAGGTTCCAGGTTTAAGGCTAAACCCTTTGTCCTAAAAACTAACAATAATTAATAAGTAAGATTCCCCACTAAGCCAATTAAATGTTCGGTAAAAATTCCGATTTTTGAAGGAAAATTATCAATTCGAATTTGTAATGATAAATTAAGATAGAGTCGTGTGTGTGTGTGTGTGTGTGCGTGTGTATGTGTGTGTTTTATACCAGAATTTTTTTTATTTTTTACTTTTCATAATAAAATCGTTGAAGAAGATCAAAAGAGTTTTCTCGATTTATGTTTTGAATGTACCATGAATTGTCTATTAGCTCTCTATCCAGTGATAGTAAAAAAAAAAAAATGTGAAAGTAAGATACAAAAAGTACAACTTCTCGTGCCATAGAACATTGATTCCCAGACTAGTCCATCTCCATGGCTAGATAACTGAGATTTAAGTGTGACCCTTTTTATATATAAATAAATACCTTATCTTCCATTTTATTTCAGCAGCCTGTATGTTCAAGTCTTATGTCTGTCTTTCGCTCTATCTCTGTCACTCCCACCCTCGCCCTCTCTCCCGCAGTTCCCCTCCACCAAGCAAGATATAAAAGGATAATCCTCCGAACTGAGTCTCCGTCCACATCGTCCATCCCACACACACACACACACACACACCAACACCAAGTTATGGCATTAAAGATACCTCTGACCATATTACAGTCTCAGGAAAGTAAATCTTGAAGAGGTTGCCTGGAAGCGGAATACTCCATCTTTTACTGAAGATATAGGCCTACGCCTCTCTCTCTCTCTCTCTCTCTCACCAAGTACTAACTCTGCCGCCTTCCACCTACACATCCCCATCAAGTACTGCCATACCGGAAGGAAAGGAAAAAAAAGGGAACCCCCTCATTTCCTTCAAATCTAGCTGCTCTGCATTTAATTTCAATAAAAATACCCTAGGATAATGGCCCTCCAACTCTCTTGGAATTTTGAATGGCTGGAGAGTTTTTATTTACCACGCTTCTCCTTTCAACCACTACAGTCCAATTTCCAGTTCACAAAAAGAATAATAGAGGAAGTAAAAAAATATACAATAATCAACCAAGTAGGTTGGCCAATGAGATTTGTCTTCATTTGAGTGCTTTTTGCAGGAGTAAAGGATCGGGTAAAGGATGATGATATTTACCCCCACACCAATTTATTTCCCCACTCTTCGAAGATGAGCAATAATTTTTAATTTCGACTAAGTGGAATAACCTTGCATATTGCTATTTTTAAAATTTCTTATATAAATTACGTCAAATTACTATAATATAGTTGTTGTGGTGGTTGGTTCCGCAGAGCTGGAAAGCATCAGAGACATTTTCCGTGGTAGCCTGCTTCATTTTGTGGTTTCGGGCGTTTCGGGTGTGTAAAGATAATTCCAAGGTTAAATTTAACAGAAACCATGTTATTTCGGTGGCATAACTTCCTTTTTTTTACTTCCGCTTACTCTTTAGGAAGAAGTATTGCTATCATGTCACAAAACAAATAATGCATGTTTTGTTGAAAACACTCACATAATTTTCTCTTTCTATAATTAATATAATTTAATCAAGAAATATTCTTTAAAATTGTGACGTTACAATGTTTGGTATTTTATCTGTCGTAGAATTGCATATATTTATTTTGTTCCTGACCGATTTCAGATTTTCATCCATCATCAGAGCAAAATTCACTCCGCATTATATCTACAAGAAGAAATACCTAGAAAGGATAAATAATAAATATGCTTACTATAAACGTGTTCACCGTCGGTTTCAAAATATCAATCAATGTTGGATCTGCATTCATGGTTGATAACATAAAGCATCGATTCCACCTGAGTGACGAATCCAGTGTTTTCACAGCCGAGTTATTTGCTATCCATGAAGCATTACAGTATGTTGTTCGTAGTGAAGCACAGAAGTATATAATATGCACAGATTCAAAAAGTGCTCTACAATCGGTCACTCAGCCGGATAGCGACAACAATTTAGTAAAGGCTGTGCATACTCTTCTCCATATCTGCAGCTTGAAAAATAAAGTAGTAACGTTCCTGTGGGTCCCTGGACATGCAAGAATAAATTATAACGAAAGCAGCGAAGGAAGCAGCACTACTGCCAAACAAGCAAGAACTCATTCTGCCATCTGGTTGGAGAAATCACCTGAAGAAAGAGCTCATTGCCCTATGGAAGAGAGAATGGGAATTCATGCCAATTGCAAATAAACTGAGAAATATTAAGAACTCCCCAAGGAAATGGAGGACGTCATATCGAGCTGTTCGACGAGAAGAAGTTGTATTGGCAAGATTGCGCTTAGGCCATATTCTGCAACACACAGATACCCTGTTTCGTAGTGAGCAACCGCCGATATGTAACGTTTGCTTGATACCATTGACTGTCCGCCACATTCTAATTGAATGTCCACAATATGCTAGTGCTAGAGAAAAATTGAATATGTCAAACAATCTGAAAGAGGCCCTAGATGATGATGAATGTAGCGTAAGCAAAACAATACAATTCCTTAGAGACATTCAACTACTTAATTTAATCTGAGCATGTATCAGAGAAATTGTACTTGGAAAGATTGGTTGGATGAAAAGTGTGATTAAGTGCATACACTGGCTGAACGTCAAGGGCAAAGGATCTTAATTGTTGTGCCCCTTCAACAAAACAAAAAAAAAAACGAACTTGTTGATGGAACCGACAAACTAACAAGTGTGAGTGAACAGAAACATTACGTTGAAGTGAACTCTCTATACGAACTTAGTGAATTCGCTCTGACGATGGATGAAAATCTGAAACCGGTTAAGATCAAAAAGAATATGCATGCTATGACGGATAAATCAACAGATCTTATCCAGCATTGCGGACCCATCCACATATTTGACAGATATTTAGTTGGGCTGGCCTTAAAAATAAGCGGGCCTTATGTGGAGAGCTCTATGTCAAAACATGGAAACTTCAACAAATTTAATTTTAAACTAACTGCCAGACCTCCTCCAATACCCCTCTAAAATCAATTTTTTTAGATCATTGTAACCGATTTCGAAAAAATTCCAAAAACTTCAAAAATCCCCATTCCCCGAAATCCATTTTCCAGGCAAAATGCATCAAATCATTTACAAAAGAGTCAGACATTTATAAGCGTAGATAGTATTCGAGTTTAAAGAAACTCTTTGAAACTATTTTCAAGGAAATCACGAAAAACTGAAAAATAACCATCTCATGAAGTCGCAACATCCGGTTTAGGATTTTGAGCTAAGTATTAAACGATGGTAAACCAATTTCTATAAAATATAAGTTATTATGTTTTTGGTGTTCGTTACGACCGCTGTATTCAATGTTGAAAATCGTGATGATATGTCACAGGTTATACTAGATTAATTACTACTGGAATTCTAACTAAAAAATGTTTACCCTGAAGAAGGCAATAAATTTGCCGAAACGTCGGTAGAAATTTAAAAAAGAGTATTTTTGTATGACCGAACCTCGAAATCCATTTTCAACATAAGTTATTATATTCTGTATAGTGGGAGAATGTAGGAGAAGGCTTAATGCTTTGGTTCGGAGGGGTAAGGTGCGTGTCTATTGGATACCCGGACATGTGGGTTTGCTTTGGGCAATGAGAGGGCGGATCAGTTGGCTAGGGAGGGATCATCATTACCATTTTGTGATCCTGAACCAGCTTTTGCCGTCACAAAGTAGTTTCGTGACAAACAGATTAGACTTTGAGAGATGAGAGTCTTGGAGAAATGCTGGGGGGGGGGTCATGCAGGGGTGCCTCCAAGCTAAAAGATTTATAAAAGTAAATAAGCAGGGAATTTCAGAGTATCTCCTGTCCCTCAGTAGGACAGGTCTGAGCTCCCCTTGGTACGGGTAGTGACTGGACACACTTGGGTAGTCCCATTTGTCAAAATTACGACGACGGAGTCAGGGGGAAACGGTGTATCACTATTTAAGTCAGTGTCCCTGTTTCGCTCGGACTAGGTTTCGCGTATTTGGTAGGGCACAACTCTCGCAGGATTGCCTGGGCGAGTTGGAGTTTAAGGATATTATTTTGGGATATTGTAGACTGACCGATAAGCTTTAAGGAGATTAACTAAGGGGATGATATGGGGGTCATCGGAAGGATAAAAGGCATATAGGCTTAGGTCCCACGCCATCTAGCACCCGGCATAATAATAATAATAATAATATTCTGTATAATTTGCTTGAACTTCCCGTTTCACAGCATCCAACGATTCATGGAAAATGAAATTGAAAACAAAATGTAAAAATCTGGTGTGAAACACTCGCGCGTCTTTCTCTTACAGGAGTTTACACAGTTATAAATGAAAAAAAAATTTCAAACTCATAATTTCAAATTAGATATCTAATTGTCTTTAATGTTATATCAATGGGGAGAATTTCAATTTCAATAAAAACCACTTTTTTTGAGCAAAGCTTAAACACCAAAACCCCTTTAAAAGGACGTTCTAGGAAGAAAGTTTAATACAAAAGTGAAAAGGCTCTGTAAGTATATATCAAATGTAATAAAATTCATCAGTGTTTTCAATCGGGAAAATTGTAGAAAATTGAAAAACAAAGTACTGTTCAATAAAAACACACTTCCGGTGTACCGATTTTCTTCAAAAACAGAATTCTAACAATATATTTCATTGTATACTGATTAATATTATTTAGATGATAGAATTGGGTAATAAACTAACCCCCACCATTCCCCCAAAAGCCCCATTAAACTGAATTTTTCCGAGGGGAAACGTTTCAAATAAAAGTTGTAGTTCCTTATACAGGGTGTCCGGGCTAAGTTGTCCACCCCCCCTTTTTCTCGGTAATAATAAATTGATGATGGGAAAAAAATTTCAAATCATAACTCCCTTTATTTTTTGAGTAGTATCTAATGATATTATAAAAAACAAAATTCTGCTGCTGATATGCAGGTTACAGAAACAATTTTTTTTTTTTAAATTGCAACCCCTATTTTTTATTATGAATTCTAAAAGTACTTTTTTTTTGTGAGAAAAACTGTTTTTGAAAAATTGAAATTGCTTTTGTAGTTCCCAAATTATGAATTTTTGAATGAAAGAAAAAAAACTTTTTTTACCGCTGTGCGCTGGGTCTTAAAAAACAAAAATGTCTTCCTGTGTTTTTGCCTCGTCGGTCCATAAAATAAAAGATAAAAAAAATCTGGAATTTCCTCCGTTAATACACTAATATGAGCCAAAAAAGTAAGTCGGCGCACTTGTTACCCTTCGCGAAACCCTTGAACAATGTGGTACCTAAATGGCTTAATTTGATAGTGCCGGAGTATTTCCCACACGACAGTTTTATTAATTCCCAGAACTATAGCCGCATTTTGAACTGAAGTGTTAGGACTCTTCTGCACATGCAGTAGTACATCAAGCTCAGTATCGAAAGTACGAACATTCCTAACGCTATTTCTTAGCCCTTGGCGAATGACACTGCCAAACAAGCGGAACGTTGCAGCAATACGATCAATCATTTTCCGGCTTCATTGTCTTCGTTCAGAAAATCTCTCCTAGTAAACCCTTGCAGCTGTTTAAGCTTGACGACGGCATTAATAAAAATGTCGTACATCAAATGTCGTACAATTTTTTCGTCGAATATGGACGGTTCATCTTGCCGGAATTGAATGGAAGTTTGAGGTAGACTGAAAGTATTTTAAAAGCAAGACATTGTTTACCACTTATAGGATTAAAACGGTAAACAAGTTAGCATTTGTGTAAACATTCAACTTGCATTTTTGTTTTTGCCCTTTGGACAGACTCTTATGCGTTTATCCATAACTGTTTTTTATTACTATGCCAGCGGTAAAAAAACATTTTTTTTTGTTCAAAAATTCCTATCTTGGGAACTACAAAAGCAATTTTAATTTTTCAAAAACAGTTTTTCTCACCAAAAAAAAGTTTTTTTAGAAATTCATAATAAAAAAAAGAAAGTAATAAGGGTTCCCAGTTAAAAAAAAAATTGTTTCTTTAACATGCATATCAGCTGCAGAATTTTTTTTGCATGATATTGTAACGCAGCCGGTGGTGCCATCTAGGAGAGAGAGTAGGAACCTCAAGTTTTCTTAGTAGCCGCTGGCAAATAGCTATTTCTGAAAGAATTGAGAAGATTCTAGAAGGTTCTCCACCGGTATAAATAGAGAAACCGCAGAGAGTTGAGAGAGTTTTCCAGTTACAAACGAAGTGTACTTTGTGGAAATTGTATACAAAGTGAACTTTTGTGGTTTAAACTGTGAAGTAATTATTAAGTGTTATATTTATAATTTATTGTGTAAAACAATAAATTGGTGTTTTCTTTAATGAAATTTACAGTACTTTATCTATACGAACCCACTAAACAAACTAGTTGCAGTAGCTAGTTTAGAGGGAAAAACGTTACAATATCATTAGATACTGATCAAAAAATAAATGGAGTTATGATTTGAATTTTTTTTTCCATCATCAATAATTACCGAGAAAAAGAGGGGAGGACAGCTTAGCCCGGACACTCTGTACTGTAGTTGATATAATAAGTTTAAAGAAAATCGCTTGAGCCGTTTCCGTGAAAATGGCAAAAATAAACCTGAAAAATCTATACAGTGAATTGTACTTCTGGTTGAGGAAGTTCTGACAGGTAAGTTCCTGTTGGGTGCTATATTTACATTTTATGAAAACCACTATTTCGAACTCAGGAGATCTCAAAATGTATATTTACTGTGACAACTCTATATCAAAAATTTCTTGCGATCACATTGCCCAAGACGGCAGTAAGGGGAACAAAAAATAATAGCAGAATTTCAAAAAAAAAAAAAAAACACTTTTTCAAGTATGTATTGTTGTTAATCATGTGCAACAACAATAATACAATAAACTAATTGTCCTGCAACAATAGGAAAACAATCCAGCTACTAGAATTAACAAAAAAAAAAATATAAGAGTGTCCTAAAGTAGTATATCAGTGTCTTCCAATTAGAGAAGTTCGTCAGTGTAGGTTTGAATCCAGTCCGTTGATTTTCAAGTGTAATATGCTGTCACGATGGAGGAGAGGAGTTGCTTTTACAATGTTAACAATACGGTTTGGTTATAGTAGTCCGGTAGTTATTTGGTGTGAGTATGTGCGTGCGAGAAAGAGTAGAAGACGTAAAACTACTGTTGGTTGGGGCTTAATGGGTCACGTGAACTAACTATATGAATCATTGGCAACAGTTTTATATATATATGTATATATGAATAAACCCATTGTATGTATGGCTGGGATCACATGGCTAACAGCGATCTTTTGTGACCCATGGCATCACCCATCATACTTCAAACACGGCCTTAGATTAATTTAATTATGTAACATCATCATGCTGTAGGCAAGAGAAAGGGAATCTGATGTGAAACACTCACACAACATGACGTTCTCTCTTACTATTACAACTGTTACCATTCTTATTCAACAATATTCTACAAACTTGGCATTTTTTATAGACGTTTAATTTAGCTTTCAAAGTGATTACATAATAAACAAACAATTGACAGCGCTAGTCTCATTTCCAATTAAACTAAAACCTAGCGGTAAACATTCTTTTTCTTTCCCTATCTCCTTTGTGCCGTGAGGTGTGGAGAAGGAAACCTAAAGTCTTAAAACCCCTAAATGTTTTAGGGGTCCTGAAATGTGCTTGGTGTGTTGTTGTTGTGTAATGGTAGCTTGTGGCGTGAGCGGCTTTGTAAAGGGCTTGTCTACGTAAGTTTTAAGAGAGAGAAGTAAAAAGAATAATTAAGAAAACACTGGTAGATTAAATTAAATATATTCTTTAAAGATATTTAAATGCTATTCAATAACACAGCGATATGCTTATTAATTTACTGAAATTAGTTGGAATAAACTCTTATGCTTAAACTTATATCTGGCACTGATTCCTGAAGTGTTCTGCTTCGGCGTCTACCACAGACTGTTCTGAAGGAATGTCTTCTAATTGTTCGTTCAAATCTTCCCCTGTGAGAAGAAGGGGTAGACAATGCTAACAAGTTCATGAACTCTAAAAGACAATAGTGGTCTTCTACCTGAATAATCCTTTTGCAAGGGAATGTTACAGTTTTCTTGATATTTTTTATTATTTCAAATTAAATATATTTTTATATTTCTGGCATCCATCACAGTCCCTTGCAGGTGACAAAAATGTTTTTTGCGAATAGTCTGTATGTATGTATGTGTGTATGTATGTTAACAGAATATCTTAAAAATGAAAATTCGCCGGAAGCTTAAACTTGTTATATTCTGTTTAGATACTACCACCGCATCAGACACGAAAATTTCGGGCAAAATTCATTATCAACCGGAAGTACAACTTTACTGAGTGGTTTCTTTTACTTCGGTTTTTCATAATTTGCTCGGAAACGGCTCCAATTATTTTCTTCAAACTTCGTCTACTATCTACACACATAAATACCTATCACTTTTATTTGTAATATTTTTCGGGGAAAATGTATTTTTGGGGGATTCTAGAGGAACAGTGGCGTTATGCTTTCCTCTAAAGTACCACTTCAGTGTAATATATGGCTTTACCAACTATGCTCTACCATTCAATATATAAACACTCCACCGAACAGGTCTATGTCGCAGTGGATTTGGCAGTATAGCCATTCCCAGACATCAAAGATAGCAATGATAAGACACAATTATAACGCATTTTTCAATATAATATTCACTGAGCAGTGTAGGACAAAACCTATTTAGATTATACAATTATATTATACGTATAACTGTAATTGTATACTGGCCGGTAAGTAGGACTGCTGAGACAGCACCCAGGACGGATCGTGCTCGGACGTACAACAATAAGGCAAAAATAATTCTGTTTATTAAAAAAAAAATGAAAGTATGTCAGTCTAAGATTAACAATTGTGTGAGGTATACGTTGCGAGCGGCGTCCCCAAGACGACCTGGTCGCTGTTCTTCCAGCATTATTAGTTGGTAAGTGATGATAAGATTATCTATCAGTAACGGGGTTTGCTCTGTCAGGGGCGATACATAGGGCGGCTACTGTAGGTTTCAAAATTTTAGTAAATTATTTCTTCTATCACTTTTGAATAATGTGACAATTATTTCACTAAACTAAGTGGCTAAATTGCAATTTTTATTCTCCATAATAAGTATTCTGTCAGTTTACACGTTATATTCCATAATAACTTAATCGCGGAAACTAACATTTTAAACGCCTTATATTTTAGTTTTAAGGTTCGTGATAATTTATGGGACTACATATTACTTTCTTCACTTTTCTTTTTCCTTTTGTTTTTTCTTTTGGCTTCAGTTTTCGCCTATAATAGCCATAACAAATATATATTCATTTTAAACTTTACTACCTATAAAGACTTGCATACACATTTTTTTTTTGTCCTTCAATAACTTAAAATTTACCTCAACGGATCCACAATCTGAACAGTACGGATTATGATTTTTCCCCATTTTATGAAGATAATTGCCACAAATATCCATGGTTACTCCTTAATCTATTTAAGACCGTACAATATTTTTTTGGGGTATTCTTCATGAGAAAAACCAAGGTTTTAATCCGACTGTAGGGCTAATATTTTTTATAAAACCTTCCAGTATTGCTAAGGTCATAAGAAGATTGCCATTTTTTTATTAGAGACATTTTCCGTGGTAGCCCGCTTCATTTTGTGGTCATCGACCGGTTTCGGGCGTTCACCCATCTTAAGGATGCGTTTTCCAACAGTGTGACAACAGACTTGCACAGAGCAAATTCAGTTTTACGTTGTTTTTTTTCAGTTTTACGTTTTACAGTTTTAAATTCAGCTTTATTCAGTAAAACTGAATTTGCTCTGTGTATGTCTGTGTTGTCACGCTGTTTGAAAAACGCATCCTGAAGATTGGCGAACGCCCACATGGGCGATGACCACAAAATGAAGCAGGCTACCACGGGAAATATCTCTGATCCTTTCCAGCTCTGCGGAACCAACCACCACAATTGCTACTTTTTAGTTGCTCTTATGTTTATATTTCTTCGGAACTCAGTAGGTGGTATTTCAATTTTATACTCGTTGCTCCTCCTCCGCTGCTCTTTTTGCAAATTGGTCTACTTTCTCATTATGTTTTATACCTACATGAGCTTTTACCCAACACAGAACTAAATATTTCCCCAGTTTTGTTGCTTTATATATAAGATCAACTAAATGGATTATTAAATTGCCGTCTGAAGTGTGCCCACCACCACTAGTATTATCCAGTTTCGTAATGAAACTTAAACTGTCAGTGAAAAATGACAGTATTCTTTTGTTGCAAAGACATAATGTATCTAACGGCTTCGGTTATTGCTTCTACTTCTGCTGAGAATTAGAAGTATATCGTGGTAGTTTATATAAGCCATATATGTGCCAGAATTGTTTAATAAACTAAAATAGCGCTTTAGATGAAAACCTAACCCCACCCCTCCCCCATAACTGCCCTTAAATGAATTTTCCCAGAGAAACTGGAAATATTGGAATACTGGAAATAACTGGAATAACTTTAAATAAAAGGTATAGTTCTTTGTATGTATAATTGATATACCAAGTTTGAAGAAAATCGTCGGAGCCAGTTTTGAGAAAAACGCAAAAATGTAATAAAAAAAAACAGTAAAGTGGTACTTCCGGTTGGGGAATTTTGACAGCTAACCCAATGTCAGGTGCCATGGTGATACGTAAACGAAATATCAAGTTTCAACTTTCTACGGTTTTTCGTTTTTGAGCTATGCTATTCACATACACACACACACAGACCATTTGCTAAAAACCCCTTTTTTTGGGCTCAGGAGACCTCAAAACGGATATTTCCTGTGAAAACGCGCTATCGAAAATTTGACACGATTACAATACTTCCTCTTACTAGGAGTAAGAGAAAGTAAAAATAAGTGGAAGTAAAAATTGCCCTAAAAAGTGAAAGGTTTGCTTCGACTCGTTTCCTGCCACGTAGTAGCGTCACTTTTAGTGTCCATCCTTGTGTTATGGAGTCTCTTTTTCTTCATAGTCGTAGTTGCATGTGAACAGCTCGATTTAATTCCGTACTCCCGATCGGCAGCTTCATTACGTTCTACAAAATGTGGTCCTGTCTGAAACTGGACTCAAAATTCAATAGAATGCTAACGTTATATGGAATTCGGTAATTTTCCTCTTTTGTTCATATTATCTTCTGTTTGTTCACTGTTTGAAATGGATATTAAAGTATTATAGAAAGATATATATACACAGAGTCATGAACATAATCTGTTCATAAAAGCTATAACAGAAAAAGAAAAAAAATAAAACGCATAGATAGTTTCCTGTAGGCTCCACCAGGGGATGATATTACAAGGAGTATAAAGAGCCGAGGCCTCCTACCAGGTAACATACACACTTCACTGACGTCACAACAAGACACCCCATCGTGTACGCTAAACCAATGGGCAGATATAATTGGTGATGATACCCAATTCTGTATCATCTAGGGAGTGTAACTATTGTATTGTGTGAATGATGTAGCCTGCGGGAATCTCCTGGTATAACAATACACCCAGGGAGGTCTGTCTGCCTGTGCCTGTGCCTGCCTCTGGTGGTTCTCTCTTTTCACATGGTGGTGGATATCGCATGATACCTTTATAAATAAATAAATAAAAAAAAATGAAAAAGAGAAGCTGGCCAGCCAAGCTACGGAACTACCGTGCTCTGTTTTCATAAAGGATAGCTTACCTTTTTACAGAGCCATGCCTTTCGTTTCATTCATACCTAGGTAGTTAGTTGCATGATGTCGGACGACGGCTGCTATTCATATCAGCTGTAGCGTAACAAACTATATACTTGGTATTTTGGGGGGGGAGGGAGGCAGGGGTTGGCCCAATAAGAATATAAGCGGGGGTAATCCAGAGCTGAGCACATGGTTTTGTCATCTAGCTCTTCATTATTTAATCTACTTATTTATCTTTTCAACCATTATAACATAATGTATTCCTCCAATATGTTTATTGTTCACGTTAAGAGGTAGCCATCTTGTAAAGTATTTTTTAATTGAGGGGGGCAGGGGGAGTAAACAATATTAGAAATAAACAATACTATTATAATGCGTTCTGCATGATTACATTCTACTATCGGCTTCATTAACATAACTTAAAAATACCTTCATTAAGTTGTAGAGAAAAATTTATTTTGAAGCGCAATGATCGTATTATTTCACAACACGCTGCTATATTAATTGGAGAAAATTTTTACTTTTCCTTAATCCAAGTGTGCGTATAAAATTTTAGAAATTGAGTTTCCATGTTTTTTGAGGTCCCCTGAGTCCCGAAAATAATGTTTGTTTTTTGCGAATGGTCTATATTTATGTCTGTATGTGAACAAAATATCACAAAACGGAAAAGTCACCGGAAGTAATGACTGACTCATTATTATTATGGAGAAAATGGCATAAAACTGAAAAAAAAATTCTTTAGTAATGTTGTACTTCCGGTCGGAATTTTGGCAACATATTGATAATATAAATTAGAATTTATATTATATGGATCAATGGATGACAGAATCGTATAATAAAGTAAAACAGTGTTTTAGAGGAAAACCTAACCCCACCCCTACCCTAAAAATGCCCTTAAATAAATTTTCCCAAAGAATGTTTCAAATAAAAGTTGTAGCTCTTTGTAAGGGGGTTAGTTAATGTAACAAGTTTAAAGAAAAATTGTTAGAGTCGTCCTTAAGAAAAATCTCTAAAAAACTGAAAAATATATTCATTTGTGTTATTTTCGGTTGACCGCTTTGTTCAAAAACATTGTTCAGGTTCCCTTGGTGGAACTTAAACAAAAATATCATGTTTGTGCTTTCTAGATTTTCAATTTTTGAATTATGCTAATCACATACACACACAGATCAATTTCTAAAAAGATCAATATATCCGGTAAAAATTTGATATCGAAAATTTAACACGATCGTGCAATACTTTCTCTTAACAGCAAGTAAGAGAAAGTAAAAAAAAAAAAAAATCTGGTGTGAAACACTCACACAACTTTCTCGTACTCCTGTTCTCAAAATTATAACTTGACAAATGTTATAGTTTGTGTATCAAATATAACGAAATTCGTTGAAAACTGAAAAAGATTTTCAGTACTAAAGCGCACTTCCAGCTTATTAATTTTCTTAAAACTTGGAATTTTTGGCCATCTATTTATTTCTAATTAATTTTGTTTGGATGATAGAATTGTATAATCAACTATGATAGCCCTTTAGAAAAAAAGATAACCCTAACTCTCCCCTAAAAGTGCCCTTAAATGAATTTTTCCAGAGAAATCTCTTAAATAAAAGATGTAGATGTTTGCATGTTTAGTTTATATACGAAGTTTCAAGAAAATCGTCGAAGCTATTTTTGAGAAAATTGCGAAAAACTGAAAAAATCATTTAGTAAAGTGTTAAAACAAACGCACTTCCGGTTATCTGATTTTTTTTTTTAAACTCGGAATTTCAACAACAAATTTAATTCTAATTAACATTATTTAGGTGACAGAACTGTCTAATAAACTGAAATAGCAGTTAAGATGAAAACTTCAACTGCTATTTCAAACTGAAATCTTTCAAATAAAAATTGTAGCTCTTTGTATATGCAGTTGATACACCAAGTTTAAAGAAAATTGTCGAAGCCATTTTTGAGAAAATTGCAAAAACGTAAAAAAAAAACAAAAAAAAAACTAGTAAAGTCGTACTTCCGGTTGAGGAATTTTGACAGATAACGCACCGTCAGATCTCATGGTGATACCTAAACGGTATATCAAGTTTCAACTTTCTACGGTTTTTCATTTTTGAGCTATGCTGTTCACATACACACACACACACACAAACACACCATTTGCTAAAAAAAAACATTTTTTTGGACTCAGGGGACCTCAAAACGGCTATTTCCGGTGAAAACTCGATCTCGAAAATTTGACACGATTACAATACTTCCTCTTACTAGAGAGAGAGTAAGAGAAAGGTAAAAACAAACAAAATATGAAGGTAAATTTTTTATAAAAGTACAATCTGCGGTTTTAGAGATTCTTGCGTTTTGTACATCTCTAACGAAAAGTAGAAATTATTCGTAAGTTCAATTTACGAACTTTAGTTATTGACTGAGAACTGGATTCACTGAACAAGTTTCCCTTCAGGGCAGTCTGATTATTAGCGTTGATTTTATTTATAACATCCGACAACCAATGCTATATCTAAGTTTTTTTTGTTTTGTTTAAATTTTTCCAAGATAATACGCCATCATTTTTTTTTTGTATTCCTAATCCTAGTTATTATATAAAAAAAGATAATTAAGTTACCAACCAACCGCCACTAATTGACAGTAATGTATGTATTGTTTTATTATATCAGTCAAAAAGAATTCTATTCCCTTAAAATTATTAATTGGCTTACCCAAAAAAAGAGGGGCGCCCCCCCCCGCCCTTTAATTTGAATATTATAAAGTTGTGGTTTGGAAAACAACACATGTTTCTTTCCCTTCCGCCATGTTGTTTTTTTTTTAGTATTTAGGTTAGGTTACTTGTCAGAAAATCTTGTTTAATTGGTATCATCTTACAGATCTTCAATATGTAAGTACGTTTGTATAGTATGTATACACTTTACATATATTCCAGACCCCCCCTGACCGAAAATTTTTTTTTTTTTTTTTTTTTTTTTCTTTATTCCGTATTATCTTTCATTATATGTAAATGTTGTTTTTTGAAATACACTTTTTTTTTTTGTGTTTCATATATATATAATTTTTTATATATATTGTATGAACAAAACTGTACATATTTCCGTTTGGTCGATCCGTCGATTTCTATGTTCCTGCTAATAAAGTATTTATTTTCTTTTGTTTTAAAAAAGTCAGGGACTCCTGTATAATATTGATGTTCATTTTTTTTTTAATCAGTTCTTTTGCAAATTATTCAAGTTATATTTTTCGAAGAATTACTTACTATAAACATGGCTTTTTCTTTCCGCAACTTACTTAGTTATGTAATAATACTCACTAATTGTCGAAATGATAAAAACTACATTGTACTCACAATGTATATTTTAGGTTAGATAGAGGAGATAGATGTATAGAGAAATCTCAAATAGCCAAGCTAAGAGCGTGGTGCTTAGTATGATAGCGTTGGTGATGTGTAGCTAGTTAGGACTCTTGCTTGTCTTAATAATCGTTTAGCCTACACAAGTAGTTATGTAAACTTAAATTTACCTTTTTATATCCTAAAGATCTTTTGTCAGTTACGTTTGTCTGGTAAATATCAAATTAAAATTACTTTCAATTAAAATTACTTTTAATATGTTTTGGAAACTCTATATCATGTTGTTGTAGCACGTCCAATGTACTCGGCAATACGAGATCACTACATACCTTTTGTTAAAGATATGTCTCTCGAACAGTTCCCATCTGTATTTATCTTAAGTGATTATAATCAAATAAAAACAGCTAGCGCTGTTTGTCATAAACTGCCTTAAAGCACGATGATCGTTTGTATTAAATGAATAATTTATTTTTAAATTTTATATCCTAGACTGCCCCCACTGCACTGTAAATAAGTTAATACATTTACAGTTGTTCAAAACTGGTATGCACTTGCAACTCTTTTAAAATTTGTCTTGATATACAATGTATGCGAATAAAAATACTTATTTGACAAAACAAAATTATCTTTGTATTATTATTATTTTTGTATGTCACTTTTATTCAGGAAATAACATTTTGCTTTTATTTACTTTCACATGTGAAAACCTTGTTTTATTTCCTTTTTGGCTTCATTTGAATCTGTTATTTTTATATCCATGCATACATATCTTTTGTCTTGTCTGTATATTATATTATGTTATAGCCAACTCCATTTGTATTTATATGGGGTATTTCTCCAAAGGCAAATTAAAAATAAATAAATAAATAAATAGATAATAATCGTTTAGCTAATTAGCTAACTCGCAAAGAACTCTCTGACCTGTAAAAGTGCCTCTTGAAACAGAGAGCTGAGCGAAAACTTCTTGCTACTGATTGATATTTCTTGGAAATTGGTTGCTACTTTATAAACTCTTTAAGAGATATATTATTATAGACCTTCTTTTAGACTTGTTGATAATTATTTATAAGCTCTTGAATGCTGCAATTTAGACTTCTTGGTATTTATTTTTAGACTGACTTAAGATCCGAATCGTGCGTGCTGGAATACAAATTTCTATAAGCTCTTGATGATTGCTTAGTGCTTGCAAACTTGTAGACTATTGGTCTATTTTGGAGATATGAGTATGTCAGAAGGTGGTGAGGTATGCTGTGTGAGGTGAGTTGGCACGCGTTGAGCGGTAGATGTCGACAACATGAAGTCATCAGCACTGTTACGGTAAATTTTCTCAAACAAGACTTTTTTTCTTTTAAGGCGCGTTAACATTGGCGTCCGAAGTCTACTCATTTCATTCTGCCGGCCTTCCGGGCAATGTTCTTTCATTACTGACAACATCACCGGCGGTGGAGTGTAGAGGCTCCTAGAAGGAGAAAAATCTATGGGCACACTTGCTAGACTCTAACTCGGGACTTCCACGTGAAAGTCCAGCGCGCTAACACTGAGCTAATCATATCGCTATTTGTTATTTATTTTAGTTATAACTGACAAAATTTGTTCAAATCTGAAAGAAATTTTAATTATATATTTAGATGGCTTCAATGTTATGATGGCTCCTACAGGTAGGAGAACCTAAACCAAATAAAACGACACTTTTGAGGGAAGCATGATTTCCAAACTCCGCCAGAACCCTCCTCTTAAAAAGTTAATCTTTTTTGGGGAAAAATAGTTTAAATCACAAAAACTGAAACCCTTGTATAATAAAATCCACTTCTAGTTAAATCTATTTAGTGGAAAGTTGGAATTTTAATATTATGCAGCTGATTGAAACGTACATTACATTGTTTTGAACGAAAACTTTTGAGGAAGGCTTAATGTTACAAATACTTCAGAATTCCTAGAAAACTCATTATCGTGGGAAAAAAATCTGGTGTTAAACACTCATATAACTTTCTCTTACGCCAGTTTTCAAAATTGTAACTGACAAATTTTATAGTTTGTGTACCAAATTTAATGAAATTCGTTGGAGTTCGTCGAAAACTGAAAAAAAATGTCAGTAAAAGCGCACTTCCGGTTTACTGATTTTCTTGAAACGCCGTCTATTTATTTGTAATTAATTTTGTTTAGATGGTATCTATGATAACATTTTAGAGAAAAACATAACCCCACCCCGCCATCCAAAAGTGCCCTTAAACGAATTTATACAGAGAAATGTTTTAAATAAAAGTTGTAGATCTTTGTATGTATAGTTGATATAAAAAGTTTGAAGAAAATCGTCGGAGCCATTTTTGAGAAAAAGCGCAAGAAATTAAAAAAAATACAAGAAAACTGAAAAATACAGTTCAGGAAAAACGCACTTCCGGTCATCCGATTTTTTCAAATTTGGAATTTCAACAACACATTTAATTGTAATTAATATTTTTTTGATTACACAATTGTATAATAAACTGAAATAGCACTTTAGAGGAAAACCTAACCCCACCCCTCCCCCAAAAGTGCCCTTAAATGAACTTTCCCGGAAAAATGTTTTAAATAAAAGTTGTGGCTCTTTGTATGTGTAGTTGATATACCAAGAACGAAGAAAATCGTCGGAGCCATTTTTGAGAAAATTGCAAAAAAGTAAAAAAAACAACTAGTACTTCCGGTTGAGGAATTTTGACAGATAACGTACTGTCAGATCCGATCGTGGTATCTAAATGGAATATCAAGTTTCAACTTTCTACGTTTTTCGTTTTTGAGCTATGCTGTTCACACACACAAATAAACCTGGGAAGATAGTTTCTGATCCAAGAGATGTTGTCAATATGTTTAACGCTAGCTTTATTGACAACATTCAGGGTCTAGTCAGTGAAGTGAATAATATAAAACTCTTAATAATATTTAATGATAAACAATTTTCCAACCCCCAATCTATCTATTTGAAACCAATATCTTTGTCTGAACTGAAATCCTCAATCAAAACTATTAGCAAAAAATCCTCGCACGGATATGATGGTATACCATGTAGCTTGATACTTATAATGGAACCTTACATCGATAAATCAATTCATCATATTTTCAATCCGTGCCTTGAAAACGGTGTTTATCCAGACGGCCAGGATAGTTCCAATCTTCAAGAAAGGAAAGAAGGATGACTCCAATAACTATAGGCCTATTGCTGTTATGTCTGTGTCTGCTAAGATCTTGGATGACTTCATTTATGAAAGATTTATGGATTTTTTAATATCGTGTAACGTCTTCTCTGACACTCAATTTGCATTTTTTCCTAAAAAAGTTCAATTGATGCTATTTCGTTTACGTATCACCATGGCACCCGACATTGGGTCATCTGTCAAATTTCCTCAACCAGAAGTCCCACTTTACCTATTTTTTTTATTTACATTTTTGCGTTTTTCTCAAAACTGGTTCCGACGATTTTCTTCAAACTTGGTATATCAATTACACATACATAGAACTACAACTTTTATTTAAAATGTTTCTCTGGGAAAATTTCTTTAAGGGCAGTTATGGGGGAAGGGTGAGGTTAGGTTTTCATCTAACGCGCTATTTCAGATTATTACACAATTCTATCATCTAAATAATGTTAATTAGAATTAAATATGTTGTTGAAATTCCGAGTTTGAAAAATCGGATAACCGGAAGTACGTTTGTTTTAACACTTTACTAAATGATTTTTTCACTTTTACACGATTTTCTCAGACATAGCTCCAACGATTTTCTTGAAACTTCGTATATAAACTAAACATACAAAGATTTATATCTATTATTTAAAATATTTCTCTGGGAAAATTCATTTAAGGGCACTTTTAGGGGAGGGGTGGGGTTACAGCTTCCTCTAAAGTGCTATCATAGTTGATTATACAATTCTATCATCCAAACAAAATTTATTAGAAATAATTAGAAAGGCCAAAATTCTGAGTTTCTAGAAAATTAGTAAACCGGAAGTGCGAGCGCTCGTACTGGATAGTTTTTCCAGTTTTCAACGAATTTCATTAAATTTGGTTCGCTAACTATAAAATTTGTGAATTATAATTTTGAAAACTGAAGTAAGAGAAATTTGTGTGAGTGTTTCAACCAGATTTTTTTTTTAGAGGTGGCGTTAACATTACCTCAAAATTATTTATATTAATACCTAGAGTATTGTTAGAAATTCTGGACAAAGTTGGCATCCGGGGTGTCGCTCATCAACTCATAAATTCATATCTGGGCAATAGGAAACAAGTTGTCACAGTAAGATCTCCTGGTGAACGCAATATCCAAAGAGAATTTCAATCTCGGACCCTATTATTACCTAGTGGTGTAGGACAAGGCTCTAAGTTGGGGCCACTCCTATTTATTATAGAGGTCAATGATGCACCCAGAAATAGTAAGAGAGGCAAGTTAATTCAGTATGCAGATGATATCAGCACAGTATTCACTGGAGAAATCGAGGATGACGTTGTGAATTGTGCCAATGTTGGAGCAGATGACATATTTAGATGGTCCAAAGATAAATGCATTAAAATGAATAATTCCAAGACGGTTGGTCTGTGCTACTCAGTTGCTCCAGGTGGAAAAGAGTACTCTCCTGTAGTTAAGACTAATGTGGCAGCATAATCTTCCCACCTTCGACAAAATTTCTTGGACTCCTTTCCTGTAGATCTGCGCTGGAAAGAACATATAGGTTCACTGGCTCCTACACTTTCTAGCATAGTATTTCTCTTGAAAAAATTAACTCTCTCAATCTCGAGGCCTTGAAAGTAGTATATTTTGGAAAATTCCAATCAACGGCTTCCTATGGGATAATGTTTTGGGGAAACAGCCCATGTACATCAAAAAACAGCTATTCGTGCTATGGTTAAAGCAAGACCCAACGAAAGCTGCGGGTTGCATTTTAAAAATAATAAAATCCTCACGATTCCAGCCCTGTATATCTTTTCCATCTGTTCATGGTTCTACAAAATTAGAAATAATTACAACACCTTCAACCATAAATATAATACTCGGAACCGTGACCACTTTTTTTTCCTCAAGCAAACCACTCATTTTTCACATCTTCTTATTTATTTATAGGAAGGAAAATATTTAATGCACTTCCAAATGAAATTTCATCTTCACCAACAATGAAATTGTTTAAATCTAAACTAAAAACTATGCTCCTGGATAGAGTAATATATGATTTGGATGATTTTCTTACATAGACTTGCTTTGTAAAAGAGTTATTAGATTGTTTAATTATTGTCATGTCCTGTTCATACAAGTGTATCTAGAAATGGAGATAAATAAAGATTATTATTATTATTATTATTATTTTTACACACACACACACACACACAGACCATTTGCTAAAAACCGCTTTTTTGTACTCAGGTGACCTCAAAACGGATATTTCCGGTGAAAACTCGATATCGAAAATTTGACACGATTACAATACTTCCTCTTACTAGGAATGAGAGAAAGTAAAAAGTTCCAAATAAAAGTGACAGTAACATTTATAATTAGTACGCAAAGTTTAAAGGAAATTATTGGAGTTTCTTCGAGAATATTGCGATAAGCAAAAAAACATTTAGTAATATCTTGGTTGATGAATTTTGACCGAAACCTTCGTATCTTTATCTTGGTATTAAACACCAAGAATGTGCAGTTTCTTTTCATTTAAGTTTGCTTTAAGACCCATACTTCGAACGCTCTTTCAGGTATAACAGAATAATAATAAGAATGAAAAATATAGAAATGTCGAAGAAGCAACCTCACAAAATATGAGAAATAAAGAAAAACAAAACCGTACACGTGGCCATTACAATATGCTAGTGACATGATCGTCATCTTTTTGACAGTCTATCACGGAAGTTTTTTTTTTATCTCTGGACGACGAAACAACGAACACCCACTCTTTTCACATCAATATTCCATGGAGAGTATCAAATCTTACTTTGAATATTATCACATGCAGCAGAAAGGTAAAGGTTAGGTTACAGAAGATAACTAGTTTATAAATCTGTCAAGACACTTTTCCACCAAAAGCCAATTTTCAGACGAATACAAATATATATATAAGGATGGCATGTTAATTAAAGTTCCCCATGAATAAAACATCAGGCTAAAAGCTAAAGCTGGCGACCATAGGAGAGTGTGAGAGAAAACAGTAGCGTACTGGCGTGGAGAAAATCAGAAACAAGATAAAGAAGAAGGGAGGTTGCAATGTACAGGGTATATGGCGCCGGATTCAGTTAAAATACAACCAATGGAATTGTGTTTGTATATAATTAGTGTTTGTATTTCGTTTTATCTGTGCGTAGAGTGTAAATTTGAAAATTAAAGTTGGTTCATCTCGAATTGGATGGACTCTTTCGTTATGTTTATGTTTATGATGACAAGGGTTTGGCGGTTGGTTTGTTGGTGGGGAAATTTTATTATGAAAAAGATTCCTACTTCATTTCTACCGTTAGCAAAACTCTTTCTCTCTTCAAATTCTGAGGTCGTCCATGTTTGCAAGTGTATGTTGAGAATTTTAATAGGATAATCATCACATTGGGTGGCACTTCGTTTATCTTCTACCCACCTGGATAGCACGTACTATGTGCCTTACCTCTCGCTTATTGGATTTTATGCTTATTTCTGGTTATATTCCATTTTGTCTTGTTTTGCATGTAAATTTCCAAATATTTGTACTTTTCTTTTCCCTTGCCTTTCCCCCTCCCAAACTTTTTCGTGGTTATAAATGTATGAGAGTTGGTTCAATTATTATGCGGTCAAAGAACTATAAATCTAAGAATAACTAAAGCTTCAGTAACATAAAGTTGGCACTCCTGTCATCAGTTTACAGTAGCTATTCCAATCTACATAAACTCTCTTCTGCATTTAACGATGACAAGACCTCTAGAATTTTTCACTTTGAAAGAATCCCGTACAGTGATAAATCTCGATAATTTACTCAAGCAATACAGTGTAAATCCTGTGAAAGGGAAAGGAATAGCTAAGTGGTTAACGTACTGGACTCCCACGCGGAGGACCCGGGTTCGAGTTCAGCTGTGCTACCCTTAGATTTTTTTCTTCCTAGGAGCCTCTACAACTCATTGTCCGGTGATGGACAGTGTTGTCTGTAGCGAGAGAACACTGTCCGGAGCCCGGCAGTGCTGTGAGAAGGCTCCGGGCGCCAATGACCACAGATAGTGACGCGCCTTAAATTAATAATAAAAAAAAAAATCCCCTCAACTTCTGCAAGATTATAGATCAATTCCGAAATGGCTGAACAAATATGTCTGATTTGTAACATGCGGGACGATTAATCTAGTTGCGGGAGATTATAAGGTTTAGTTAAATTAACATAAGGTTACCTCTTGCATACAATCAACAAGTGTAGTGACGGAAACATAAAGTTGAACTCAGCTCACTATACAACTATACAAACTTAATAGCCTTACCCTGATGATGGGGATTTCCGATCGGAAATTATATAAATATGCATATTTCATTACAATGGTTAACACCCCAGCTGTTGCGCAGCATTGCACACCCATCCACACATTTACAAGTTTTAAGCTTCAAGATAATTTGTCTACTGTAACTATTTAAATTGCGGTAATAGAAAGTCCTGTGAGTGTTTCACACCGATTTTTTTTTTGTTTATCATGAAATGATGCTGCTGTGGAGTTTATGACTTTTAACTGCCGTCACAAATACTGCCTGCCGGCTTACCCAAATGCTACTGAACAGTGAGGGGCACTTTCAGGAATCTTTATACCCTTAAAATAAAAAATATGTGAGATGAAATTATCGCCCGATTTAAGGTAAAAAACAAAAAAATGTAATTTTGTAATTGTTTTTTTTTTAATAATTAACAAGTTCGACGTTTCGACAAACTTTGTTTGCCTTCTTCAGGAACAATACAAAAAAAAAGAGAAAAATTATAACACAAAACACAAACAAAAAACAAAATACATAGGTGTGATTACTGTGGAACTGCCAAGTCTGTAATGAAAGAGGTTAATTGTAATGCTGAAATCCAGGAGAAGGGGGGACGGTTATGTGTGCAGAAAGTTATGTATGGAGTGGGGGTAGAAATTACTTTTTTTTTTCTTTCTCGCTCAGCATTTTTTAAGGGAACAGAGGATATAATTGTAATGGGAAGAAATTAGATCTTTGGTTTTTTTTGTGATTAACGGGATTAGGTTGGAGATGGATGTGTATGGACTCCGTAAGGAGTCGCTTGGTGTAATTGGGCTGGGTAGCGAGGATAGAAGTATTATGGAAATCAAAAGTATGGTTCAAGGATAGAGCGTGCTTGGAAAGTGAGGTACTGTCTATTTTCTTAGAAGTAATGTCATATTTGTGCTGTTTGAGTCTTTTGTGTAAGTATTGTGAAATTTCTCCTATATAGGAAGCATTGCAATTGGGAGTAGAGCATTTCAAGTTATAGACCGTGTGTGTTTTGTTGGTTATGGGAATAAGATATTTAAGTTTGGAGTAGAATTTGTAGTTTGTTTGCAGTGGTGAAGCCTACGGTGAGATTGGGAATCTGTTTCTTAAGGGATTTGTTGATTTTTTGCGAGAGAGAATTGATATCTATCTATAGATGGGTGGGTTACAGACTTAGCAGTCCCAAAGTAATCACACCTATGTATTTTGTTTTTTGTTTGTGTTTTGTGTTATAATTTTTCTCTTTTTTTTTTTTTGTGTATTGTTCCTGAAGAAGGCAAACAAAGTTTGTCGAAACGTCGAACTTATTAATTATTAAAAAAAAAACAATTACAAAATTACTTTTTTTGGTTTTTTTACCTTGAATTGGTCTATAAGCCAACAAATTCTTGTTTTCATCTTACAACTAACGGCCAACAAAGAAAATCATCTGATAATCATAAAATATGGCAGCTGAACAGAGATTGGTATTTTATCAGATTAATTTATATGTTAATCTTATAGGTTATGAGCTGAAAGAAATCATTAAAAAAAAAAAAAGTAAAAAAATGAAAAAAATAAAAATACAAATAGCAAAAAAGTAGAATGCGAGCAGATTGTTAGAGTATAGAAAAAAAAATTGACATGAAATTGTATGTGCAGTGTGTTAGAGAAATAAGAGAGAAGGTTACAATGGGAAGGTTACATGATGTAGGTTATATAAAGATGTTGGAGACTATATTACATATAGAGAGAACATAGAAATTGGAAGTGAAGAGAGCATGTATCCTGTATGAGCAGGAGAAGCTGAAGGCACCATCACACACACGCGCATACAACATAGAGCCGTTCTGCACAAGAGAGTATTTCCCTTGGGGAATCACCAACACATACAGCCACAACACATGAACATGGGTATGGGTTTTGCTAACCTTTCCAGCTTGTGCTTTCTTTCTTTTCTCATCGCACCCATTTCACTTCTATAACACTCCCAATGTTGCCAACTTCTCATTTCTCGGTCTGTTGAACCAAGAGAGTGTGTGTGTGTATGTACTTTTATATATATATAGATATATAAAGGGATGTCACAAGGTGTCGCAGTGGTTATAGCGTTGAACGGGTCTACACTACACACTCTATGGACCACCGACCAATCCTACCCCATCCACACTAACACTTTGGAAAATATAGTTTTGTAAAGCTGTATTATACAGACCGGTGTATGTGTACAGCCTGTCCTGGAACATCGTCATATTATGGAGCCAGGCATGGCGCCGTGAAAGCCGACAAAGTGGAAACTGGTTGGTTATCTACTGTTATTGTACCAACCTTGGTCAATATCATAACTTCTCTTGCTTACACTTCTCCTTTTCCTTTTTTATACACCATATTCTTCTTTATAAGATATAAAAACCAGCAATGGTATACGATTCTTTATTACAATCAGTTTCCCAATTTCTGCAGCATTATTCCCAAAAAAAGTGAAACACTCAGACGATTTTCTCTCGCTATAATTATTTATAAAACGGCAAATTTTACTGATTTTTGCGGGAGTTAATCCATCGTAGCATGCCTATTTTTATTGTTCCGGACTATAATGGAGTTGATGAGGAGAGAAATTAGGATTGATTAATTAGACGAGATATGAAGACACTGTTATAATATGGCTATGACACAATGCGATGTATATGGTTGAATTTGATAGATAGATATATATCTCTCACTGGCTTATATACAGGTTCTCCCCACTCTAGCCTGCTTAAGTCAGAGAGTACCAGAGAGACTCTGTTTTCTCTCGGTCGGGCTTGTGTTCTCTCTCTTGCCGTTACACGGACCTTTTTCGGATTCTCATGCATCGTTAGAGTAAAGCTATCAAGTTTGTATAGAGGTTACTTCAACTTCAAGCCTTCTACGGACACTACATCGTTTGATTGTAAGCGGGAGATCACGCTAATATACTTGCACGTATACAACAACGAAAGAGAATGCGCAAAACTACAATTAAAAATTAAAATGTTGTTTTTTTTCATGGCATTTTCAAAATACAAGTGGGAGGGGTGTTGCAATAGGAAATCCGAAGCATGAGCATTACATAACCAAAGAACGTACAAAACTTGCAGAATATATTATATCATAAACAACAAATAAATGTTGAAAGGCATGCAAGGCAAACAGAAGAAAATATAAAAATAGGGCATATAAAGACTGACAGAAAACAGCAAAAAAGTGGTGAAAAACGAATGTAATAGCAAGAGAGAATTACATCAGCAGGAGAGAGCAGACAGACGAGAGAATTAAGAGAGAGAAAGCAGGCCCTCTCTGGTACTCTCTGACTAGGCAGGCTAGAGTGGGGAGAACGTATATAAGCCAGTGAGAGATCTAGACATCTATCTATTAGATTCAACCATATAAATCACATCGTGTCATAACTCTACTCTCACCTTTTATTCTATAAAATCATTACAAGTCCAGTGCAGTCAGTGTAAACTATAGCTATATAATAACAGTGTCTTCATATCTCGTCTAATTATTCAAACCTAATTTCTCTCCTCACCAACTCCATTATAACGAAGAATCGCAGAAAGTTCAAACTTGATATTCCATTCATTTATCGCCATGGGATCCGACAGTAAGTTGTCTGTCAAAATTCCTTAATGTGAAGTTAACCACTTAACTGAATGTTTTTTTTTGCGATTTTCTCAAAAATGGCTCCAAAGACTTGTTACATTAGTTACACATATTAAGAGCCAAAATTGTTATTTAAAACATTTCTTTGGAAAATTCATTTAAGGCAGTATTTGGGGGCAGGATGGAGTTAAGTTTTCCACTAACTTGCTATATCAGTTCAGCATACAACCCATCATATAAATAATATTAATTAGAATTAAATATATTTTTAAAATTGTGAGCTTGGAAAAAAATCGGTTGACCGGAAGTGTGTTTTTACTAAAATTATTTCAGATTTCTACTCTTTTATCCATAAAAATACCGATAGATTTCATTAAATTTGTTACGCCAATTATTAAAATAGAGACCTATCACTTTTGTCTGGAACTATTTTTGGAGCAAGTTCATTTAAAGAAGTTTTGGGTGGAAGGGGTAGAGCATGGGTTCCTCAAAAAATGGGTTTACTGCATCTAATACAACAATAAAAGGCTTAGACAAGATACAAAACAAAGCTTTAAGGATTATTACAGGCGCGGCAAAATCCACCCCTGTTACAGGCCATGGAAGCGCAAACAATATAGAACCACTGGCTGATAGAAGAACGGCAAGGACAAATCGGCTGGTTGAGAGTGCATGAGACTGCCTGTCTTCTATTAGAAGTTACATATCGCTGCGATAGAAAGACTATCATCACAAACCACCCTGTTATCAAAGCCTAACGGCCTGGAAGAAAGATATAATTTATTTTGGGAAGAGCACAAAAATTTCTATACGCCTTATATAGAAAATATAAAATGTAAGGCACCCGACGTGGTCCTATCAATTGGTATAGGAGATAAAAAAGCAAGACGTGCTCCCAAATGAGTTGAAGCAGAAAAGTATCCTCAGTAATTATGGGTGCACATTTATACTGATGGTTCTGCAGACCCCCCTTAATTCAACCGCAGGTACTGGATTCAGTTGTACTGGAATATTTGAAGGCAGCGTGCCAGTGGGAAGAAGGTCCACAAATTTTGAAGTTGAAATTACCGCTGTGGACTCTCAAGCCGCCATACTCGCCTTGGCCCCTAGTAGTGCGGATGCATGTAGTTTAGTTGACAATACTAGAAAAGTATTAAACCAGTTAATATTAGAAGGATGGAGGATTGTTCTCCAATTGATGCCTAGCCACTGCGCGCATTCTGGGTAACGAGCAAGTAGACAGGCTAGCGTTAGGAAGGTTGCCAGCTTCCGCAGCCTGAAGGCCCAGCAACATTTCACCAGGCGATTAGAGAAATAAATAATAAAATGAAAAAGAAAATGTAGAACTCGTTTGGAAAAATAAAGCTACAGGAAGAAGATGGGAGAATTTATTATATGACCCAACTCCCCCTTGACCTTCCACACAGTGACTTCACAGCAAACTTCCGACTGGCCACTGGGCACGACTGCCTGCAAGCCCACCTCCACCGAAGGAGCTTTGCGACAGCAGTGCGGAAATGGATGCTGCGCACCTAATAACTTGTGCCGGATTGCATGACGAAGGCAAAGACGAAGGTGTCTCACACTGGAAACAAAAATCAAACAAATATTGGACTGCCCGAAAGAAAATGGGAATACTCCTTTCAAAGTCGGCGTAGGGGAAAAAAAAAAAGGTTCTTCAAAAAAGTCATTTGTAATGGTACCGCAAAGATAATGCAACCACAGCAGAGAGAAGAGAGGCCCTCTCTGGTTAACAGAGAATACTCTCTGACTTAGGCAGGCTAGAATGGAAGAACCTGTGTATATAAGCCAGTGGGAATCTATCTAGAGGATAGCTATCAGATACAACCATACAACTGTACATCGCATCGTGTCCATATCTTTACTCACACCATTCATTCTATCATTTTCATTATAAAGTCCAGTACAGTTAGTGTAAAGTTAGCTACATTATATTAGTGTTTTCACATCTCGTTCATTTAATCAATAAATAAATATTTAGTAAAAACTATAAGGAGATATTTTTCCATGAAAGGTTGCTTCATTTTATACTCATTGACCGGCTTTGGGCGTTCGCCCATCATCAGGATATTTTGATAAAACAGTGGGATAACACAGACTTACATAGAGCAAAATCAGTTTATATCAGTTTTGATATAAACCCATTTGGTCAAGTGATTTTCTTCAAATTTAATTCCGCTTTATTATTATATTGATGACAGATTTGTACAATAAATTAAAATAGCACTTTAAGGGGGAAGCTCTGGTGGCACTTAAACAAAATATCGAGTATAACCTTCCAGCGAGTTTCCGTTTTGAGTTTTGCTGACCACATAGACTAATTTCTAAAAAAAAAAAAAAAACACTTTTTCGGACTTAAGGGACCTTAATACCTGTATTTCCGGTGAAAATGCAATTTCGAAAATGTAATATATAACTGCAATACTTACAGCTGTAAGAAAATAAAACAAAAAAAATCATTGTGAAAATTGCTTTTAAATTATTTTTTTTTTTATTCAATTGGAGATATTTTTAGGATGGCAAGGGATAAAAAGTAATTCCTCAATTCCTCTGTTACCAACAAGTCGCAATATATATAAATTTCCAGATTAAAAACACCATTTAAAGGTGTGCAGCAGACGCAAGCTTGGTAGGCTATACCACTCTGTGAGTGGTGAGTGTTTATGTGTTCTAATACAGCTTCTCTATGGGTGTGTGTGTGTCTGTGTTTGAAAGAGAGAGAGAGGGAGTGATGAAGCGAGTTTAAAGAGAACTGGCATTGCTCAAGCCATTTGAAGTGATTGGATGGTACCGGCGACTGGCAGGGGCAGTGGGCCAATCAACTAATTGGTGTCGTTGGTTCTCTCTCTAGCCACACAGACAGACAGACACACTCTCACTTTTTATAGCCACAAAACGTTATCAATCTATTTTCTACTTACTACCTGTGTGTACTGGTCCTGTGTCATCTCTTAGTATATCCCTTTTTTTTTTTTCAACGGGGAAAAAAAACACGTTTACAACCAACCAATCTCTATACTTCTAACGGTGTCGCGGGGGCGGCGGGGGGCTGCTCAAGCCAATTTTTACTCTTTTTCTATCCAAGTAACTTTGCTCAATCAATTTCCCGCTGAAGTAATCCCCCTCCCCCTCTCTTTTTCTTCCTCAATTCTACTTATACGAAAATTTCTACAGAAGTAATTTTTTTCAATTTATCTTTTAGAACCCGTTCTCTCAAACCCCATTGAGGGATTTCTGCTAATATAAAAATTTATTAATCCTCAAAAATAGATCGATTATACTATTAATCGACTTCTGCAATCTTTTTAAAATATAATAACCAGTGTTGCCCACATTCAATTAAATTTTGAGATTTTGTTGACGTTAATGTTGTCCGCTACCTTGGGCTGTATGTATATACAAACATCTGACTTGGAATCCCTCACACACAAGACTGAAACGTAAAGAACTGAATAACCGCTTAGACTGCTTAAAAGTTCTAAACTGACATTACTAAAGAAATGGCTAATATACAACTCAGTTTTAACAACTATCTGGGCATACAGAACAGAACTGTGGGACTCCGCTAAGCGTTCCAATAACCAACAAATCCAATTCCTTCAATCAAAAATCCTGCACAGCATTGTTACTCCATACTTTTTCACCAACCTTACAATCCACGATGACCTTTTAATATCCCATTCGTGACCGATGTTGCTTTCTCTTCTTATAAAACATCCCCAGTAAATCCTGCCCTACCATATAAATGCTTCAACCAGAAATCTCTCTTCTCGAACCTTCCCGGAATAATCCCTCCCGTCGTCTAAAACGTCAACGAGATCTTGTAGACAGTGAGTGATCTGAAGTACTCCTCCAATCGTTTAGTAATTTTATTTTGAAAAACACTTGAGTTTCCGGGTTGAGACGTTAACATTGCACTTCATTAGTTTCATGGTGGAATGAGACTGAAGAGGCTCATTGCAATATAGGCAAAACGTCGGTTTCTAGCAAACCACTGACGCAGGTCTCAACCCGGAAACGCAATTGTTTTTTCATGAAAATGGCCGCGGAAACCTAAAAGACGATTTTTGTTTTGTTTTTATTTTATTTATTTGTTTTTCATGATTATTATTTGTATTCGATGTCATCAGGTTTGCTTGTGCGCATCATCGCGATGTCAACGTATCAACAAAGGAAAACAACATTTTTGTTACAATGTCTCTAAAATATATTAATATTTTTAAATTGAAATTTTCATTATTCATAAATTCCCAAATAATAATACAGTTCGCTGATAGTGTGGCTTAACCAAAAAATTACCTTCAAATATCATCAAAACTATTTTAAATTGTTAGTAACACAAGTAAATTTAGAACTAACCTATATTATAACCTTCATGTGTTACTTCTTCTTGGTATTCCGCTTAGAAATCGATAGTATCATTTCAATTGAACGAAGGTTTCAGTCAAAATACATCAAACCGGAAATGTAACTTTACTGAACGTTTTTCTTCAAAAACAGTTCAAACATTTTTCTGGGAAGTTCTGG
>JAAEAF010012215.1:0-11664 GCA_011037195.1 Triatoma infestans | reverse complement strand
TTTGAAAGTTCCGAGAAAGTTCATTTTATGGCGTTCTGGGTGGGGGATAAGGGGCAAGCTTTTCCCAAAACAGTGGTTTTTATTGTTTAGACTCCCACTAATTTAAAATTTAAGACAACTAAACATCTAATGAGAGAATTAGACTTTTGGAAGTTCCAGGAAAGTTCATTTTATGGCGTTTTCGGTGGGGGATAAGGGGCAAGCTTTCCCCAAAATAGTAGATTTTATTGTTTAGATTCTCACACTGATTTAAAATTGAAGACAACTAAACATCTAATGAGAGAATCAGACTTTTGGATGTTCCAGGAAAGTTCATTTTATGGCGTATTGGGTGGGGGGTAAGTGGCAAGCTTTTCCCAAAACAGTAGTTTCTATTGTTTGGATTCTTTCGCTGAAGTATAATTTAAGACAAGTAAACATCTGGTGAGAGAATTAGACTTTTCAAAGTTCCAAGAAAGTTCATTTCATGGGGTTTTAGAAGGGGGGTAAGTGGCAAGCTTTTCCAAAATAGTGGTTTTTATTATTTAGAGTCTCCCACTCATGTAAAATTTAAGACAACTAAACATCTAGTGAGAGAAATAGACTTTTGAAAGTTCCAAGAAAGTTCATTTTATGGCATATTGGGTGCGGGGTAAGTGGCAAGCTTTTCCCAAAACAGTAGTTTCTATTGTTTTAGAATTCTCCACTGATGTAAAAGTGAAGGCAAGTGCTCAAATCTCGTGAGAGCATTAGACTTTGCTAGTCATGAACGTTTCATTTTATGGCGTTGGGTGGGGGGTAAGGTGGCAGCTTTTCCACAATAGTGGTTTTTATTGTTTAGATTCTCCACTGATGTTTGTAAAATTTAAGACAATACACATGCATGGAGAATTAGACTTTTCAATGTGTAGGGGTAGTGAACCCCCACCACTCATCCACTCTAGCGAGTGAACCCCCATCACTCAAAAACAGCCCCTCGCGCACAGAGAGAGGAGAGGGTTCGGCGAGTGTATATATATACGAGAGATAGAGTCAAAAGATGTTCTGTTCACAGTCTACACTTCAATTGTACATATCGTTTAGCCACGTCAGTCTGTCTGTTAGTTCTTGTAGTGTAAAGTATACAGTCCTTGGTAGTCAGTCATATACATATATATCAATTATATATCTTATACCGATATTAAGGTGTTATTTATCCATCAACATCCACAACCAACATCTCCTCCTACAACCATTACATTGGTGGCAGCGCTATCGAAACCCAGCCATTTCTCATTAAAAGGTAAGATATAAATTTCTATTATTTTTTTTATTATTCATTTTAGTTTTACACTTTTAAATATTTTATTTCCGCTATTTTTTGTAACATCTATTTGTATATTTCATATTTTTAAAATTTCGACTTCATTTTTATGAAAAGAGCCGAAATTATTCAAAAATTAAAATCACATAATCTTTCCACAAGTGGCAATTTGTTAATTTTAAAAGAAAGACTATCAAAAATCATGTCAAATCATGTCTACCTACACAATCGATGGCCAACAAAAATCTGCTGATGAAGCAATCGCGTACCTTCTAAACAAGTGCAACGCTCCAAATCCCGTAAACATCCGGAACTTGCAAATGATAAATAATTTACCAGTTTTCGACGGTTCCCATAATAGCGACATAAATTCCTTCATAGACCAAATTAATAATTATAGTGCGATTTCGGGATGGTCAGAAGCCGACAAACTGGAAATCATAATTTTAAAAGTAACGGGTGCGGCAAAAATTTTCTTTGACACTTTTAAAACGCAGTGTACAAATGATAACGTCATTTTAACATACCGACTAGCAACGGAAAGTCTAATTGCCAGATTTAAAAAAGAAAAAACGCCCGTGGTATTGTTGCAGCAAATAACGAGCTTGCAACAAAATCCGTCAGAAACTCTGGAAGCTTTTGCTGACAGAATAAAGCACATTGCCACATCTCTCTTATTCAAAGCTCAACAAAACCCGTTACAAACGTTACAAAATCTAGTTGAGCGGCTAACAACGGACGCCTTCATAAAATCACTTCCAAGTTCCATGAAGGCCCAAGTCCAAATTAAACTCCCCAAAAACCTTGATGAGGCTCAAACTTATGCAACAGCCCTCAGGGACATACAAAGTGCAGAACCTCAAGGTTCGATATTTGCCATTAAAAAGGCAGATTCGCCAATACAGTCTTCTGACAAACCGCCATCGCCATGCAAACATTGTTCCGGCGTCCATTGGAACTCGGAGTGCACACAAAAATTTCAAGTCGTGAAAAATAAAAGAAGGCGAGTTTCTATTTCTAAACCACCTTCGCCTTGTAAATTTTGTCAAGGCAACCACTGGAACCGCGACTGCAACAACAAAAATAATAATTTTAATAATAATAAACAAGCGCGCACTAATTTTGGCAAAAAGCCACAATTTAAGCCAGACCATCGTACCTTCAGGCAAAGTAGGCCCTATTTCAAAAAACAAATGCCCAACAATAATATTAATAGTAATAATAACAGCAATAATAATAATAACAAATTTAATACTGGCAATACGTCGAATAGATGGGTTCCGCCAACATGCCAGATATGTGAAAAACGAGGGCATACTGCAAAAGCATGCTGGTTCAATAATGCAAAAAACGATTAGGCGCTCAGCCGTTTTCACGAACGGCTACCACGGTCTTGATCCCGGCACTCAACGATTCAAATAATTTATTAATCAACGTCCAAATTAAAAACAAAAAAGTTAAAGCTCTGATCGACACGGGTGCTTCACACTCGCTCATAGATGCCAGTCACGTCAAATCGAGGCCCGAAAAATCTGGTATCATTTTAAAATCGATCACAAACCAGATTATCCCCAATTATGGTCTGTCAAACATTCAATAGGCCAAAACACAAAAATTCAAGGTAAATTCATAGTGTCCCAACTGAAAAATGAATTGGAAATGATCATTGGGAGAGACCTACTAACAAAATTTCAAGCCATTATTAATTTCAAAAACTCAAACATAATCATAAACAAAACAGTCATTCCATTCTTAACAGACAACACAACATCACAAATTAACAACATTCAAAACACAACTTTACCAGAAACATTATCAACCAGACACAAAATAAAAATTCCTGCACGATCACACATCGTCAATACTTACACGCTACATACAAAAATTCCAGACGGTTCCATACTATTGACACAACATGACAGTCTACCCACTGGAATTTACTTACCCCACACACTGACTAACGTACATAACAATGCTTGTGCCATAACATTAATAAATACAACACAACATGAAATCTGCATCACGAAACATTTTCCAATAGCACACATTCAATACAACCCTGAGACGTACAACTCATCAAACAAACATACCATAAATTCTATTCAACAACTCTCGCAGAACTAAAAACACAATTACAAGCCTTTCAACAACAATTACGCCAGAAACTCACTCATCTCTCTCCACAACAAGCAGACGAAATTGTTGAAACATTTTCTCCATTCTATGACACATTCACTCATGACAAAGATTACAAAACAAAATTTACAGATATTACACACCACATAGACACACAAAATCATCCGCCTGTACACAGTCGACCTTACAAACTGTCACATTCTGAAGCCCCCATACTGAAAGCACTAATACAAGATAATCTGGATAGAGGAATAATTGAACCATCGACGAGTTACTGGTCGCATCCCGTGATTCTTGTTAAAAAGAAGTCTGCGGATCACACAAAAGTTGATTCAAACGACATCACCCAGTTACGCAAACAGTACAGATACGAAGTTGATTTACGTAAATTAAACGCAATCACCACATCTGAAATTTATCCTCTTCCAGACATTCAACACATATTATCAACATTACATGACACAACATACTTCACAACACTCGACATCTCAAACGCATTCCACTCCATTAGACTTGAAAAATCATCACAAGACAAAACAACATTCATAACACAATTCGGCACATACAAATTCTTATCTGTTCCATTCGGTTTAAAGAACGCAAGTGGATCATATCAGCGTTTAATGGATAAACTCTTATCGGGTTACACGGGTGACATATGCCACACATTCATTGACGACATATTAATTTTTCACGGCAAAACATTTCATGAACATTTAAAATCTACACAAAAAATTCTCACACAATTACAGAAGGGCAATCTTTGTATAGACCTAAATAAATGTACCTTCTTCAAAGAAGAATGCAAATATTTAGGCTATACATTGAGCAAAAAAGGCATTTCTCCAGATCACGAGAAGTTAAAAGCTGTAGAAACCTATCCAGTTCCGAAAAAATTAAAAGACGTCAGAGCATTTTTAGGATTTATAGGTTTTTACAGAAAATTCATTCATAATTTCTCGGAAATAGCCAAGCCCCTTACAGACTTAACAAAGAAAAATACCAAGTTTGTATGGTCTTCTCAATATTCATCGGCATTTCAAATTCTAAAGCAAAAATTGATTTCCCCACCGATTCTAGCATACCCCAATTATAATTACGAATTCATATTGACTACGGACGCGAGCAACGTTGGCATATCTGCAATTCTAAGCCAACAAATAAACGGCGAAGAACGTCCAATAGCCTTTTCATCCAGCGTACTCTCTGAAACTGAAACAAGACTCTGCACTACGGAAAGAGAACTGTTAGCCATTCTCTTTGGCTGTAAACAGTACAGATATATCATTTTCGGCTACAAATTCAAAATAATAACTGACCACTCAGCTCTGCAGTGGCTTCAAAATTTAAAAGACCCGCATTCTAAATTATACAGATGGTCACTGAAATTAAGTGCGTTTGACTTCTACATCGAACACAGATCGGGTAAAAACATCACTCATGCAGATGCGTTAAGTAGATATATAGGCTGCATCAACACCGATATAACCCCAGAATATTACCCAAACATCGATTTATTAGAAATAGCTCAGCAGCAGGCTGAAGATGAGCAATGCCGACGTCTAGCCCAATCAAAAAATTATGCATTAAATGATTCAGGCCTTCTAATCAATGTGCTGGACAACAACATCCTTGTTCCAAGCAAAATGCGTGATACAGTTTTACAGCTGTATCATGGCAACCCATTGTCTGGTCATTATGGCAGACAAAAAACATATGACCGCATAAAAACTCAATTCACCTGGCCTGACATGACCAAAGACGTGGAGAACTATGTCAAGACGTGTCATAGTTGCGCCACTAGAAAAACCGACAACGCCTATAAACCACCAATAGGCACATTTAGCGAGCCAACTAATGTTTGGCAAGCTATTTCAATTGATGTTGTTGGACCGCTAGAGCCATCAACAAATATTCTAACAGGC
This sequence comes from Triatoma infestans, assembly GCA_011037195.1. Taxonomy (NCBI): domain Eukaryota; kingdom Metazoa; phylum Arthropoda; class Insecta; order Hemiptera; family Reduviidae; genus Triatoma; species Triatoma infestans. The sequence goes on along the minus strand of JAAEAF010012215.1, from coordinate 6,321 downwards.
GAAGAATACAAATACATATTAACAATAATTTGTCAATATTCCCGCTATTTGGAAATGTTTCCAATTACGAACCAAAAAGCGGAGACTATTGCTGAAATTATTGTTAACCATATCTTCACCAGATACGGCACGCCAAAGTACCTACTCACAGATTTGGGTACCAATTTCACGTCCACCATTTTACTTCAAATCTGTGCACTGTTAAAAATTAAAAAAGTGTGCACGACGCCATACCACCCTGCGTCAAATGGACGATTAGAGAGAATTCATAGAGACATCGCCAATAACATATCTCACTATGTCCAAAGTGACAAAAATTGGCATAATTACCTGCCATTAATTAAAGCTGCACACAACTCAACGAAAAATGTATCCACAAACTTTACCCCCCATGAACTAGTTTTTGGTACCAAATTTCAATTTCCCTGGGTACTAAACTATCCACAAAAAGACATTCAAAATTTTAACATTCATACAAAATGTCTATATGAAAAAATTCAAAAAGTGCGTCAACAGGCGAAAAATAATAATGAAAAAGCCAAACAAATAAGGGAAAAATATTATAATAAAAGTGTTTCAAAACAAAATTTTTATGTAGGAGATAACGTTTATTTAAAAAATTTTACGCCCACGGGAAAATTCACAAAAAAATATCATGGCCCGTACCAAATTTACAAAATATTTTCCAACCAGACTGCACTAATTACCTTAAATAATAATGTAAGAAAATTAGTGCATCTAAGCAAAATTAAAAAAGCACATCTACGACAAAAACCTACAAATACACATAAAATGAAACTACGGCCAAGAAAGGCAAACATTTAAAAACATTTTCGGAAAATTTAGACAAATTTTCTTGGTGTTGGGAGGAGACAATACTCTAGTCCAAGGAAAAATTTCAAAATTAATTTCAAAATTTAAATTCTAAATTCAACATAATATCTCAGTAAATACACCCTGGCATTTTGAAAATTGTATTTCAACATTTCAATGCACGTTTCAAATTCAACATTTAATTTTCGATCATACACCCTATTTATTTAAACAATTTCGTTAGTGTGAATTGAACATTGATTATGGTCAATTTTAGGCCATACACCCCAATATCATACATTCTTAATTATTGTAATATTAAATAATATACATTTCTTATTCTAACACATTTTAGGTTAAACAACCTATTTATTCTAAACATGATTTAGGTCATTAAGGAAATATTACAAAGATTTACTAAGGCATGATACAAAGCAACATCCAAACATTTCTTTTAATTGGAGGTGATTTAGATACCGACAAAGGAGTCATAAGGAGCAATTGTTAATACTTTTCTTATTTTAGAGAAACAAACAATACGGGAATTTAGCAACCGTACAATGCTAAACCTTATTGCAGGATTAAAATACTGGAAAATTTATAAAAAAGGAATACAACCTCCACAGCATTGTCTCAACGCCGACAAAACAGGTAAAAAACCCTTAATTCTTAGATATACTTCATTTATTTGCTTCTTGTTTAATAGAATAGAAACGTCGACAAAAGGGTGAAATAACAATAAGCATAGCCCCTTACAAACATTAGGAAGGAATTCCAGCCACATTCAATAGGAAAGGATTTTCAATTGGGAAATTTTAATCTTCAAGGAATTGCCGAACAATGGAAGTACTAATAAAAGGAGATATCTTTCTGCACCTGGTAAAAACCCAGTCTACTTTCACTTTTAATTGTTTTTTGTCACATGTACCTTGAAGGGTGATTAAAATCAACACCCCAACTAAATAATTTTCTTTCAAATGGCCATATACATTCATATATATATTTTATGATACTAATATAATACTTGTTTACCACTAACAAAATATTCGCTTAATCTATCTAGCTTTAGCACTTCGAATTCTGTCGACATAATCTGAGATATTCATTGACCTTCGAAATATTAATTAAATATTTATGAGCTCTTACAATGTAATGGTAGTAGGAGGAGATGTTGGTTGTAGATGTTGATGGATAAATAACACCTCAATATCGGTATAAGATATATAATTGATATTTATGTATATGACTGACTGCCAAGGACTGTCTACTTTACACTACAAGAACTGAACAGACAGACTGACGTGGCTAAACGATTTGTACAATTGAAGTGTAGACTGTGAACAGAATATCTTTGACTCTGTTTCTCGTGTATATATACACTCGCCGAACCCTCTCCTCTCTCTGTGCGCGAGGGGCTGTTTATGAGTGATGGGGGTTCACTCGCTAGAGTGGATGAGTGGTGGGGGTTCACTACCCCTACATCATCCCCCCTCCTGAAGTAATTTTTCGTTTGCGAAAAATTAGCGTTGGTAGCTTGGCTGAAATGATGTTGTTGATGCTGCTAAATTTGTAGCATATGTGGCTAGTGATATGCGACTAGCATGCTGTTTTTAAGAGCCAGAATTTGTAGCATATGTGGCTAGTGATATGCGACTAGCATGCTGTTTTTAAGAGCCAGTTTTGTCTTGTCTGTCATAGAGTATTTAAAATTGGAGCAGTCTTTGGCAGTAATTTAAATATGTACATTAAAAGAACAATATTTACATGATTGGTCATTAACATAATTTGAGAAAAAACTAATAATTTCAATACATGATATTGGATCTGCATTTTTGTTTTTAGAAATATTAAGAGATCCATTAATTATTTACATATGTGAAAATTGGCTCTTGAAAATTATCTACATTTATTAAATTAATTATTTACATTTTGTTATTATTTTGCCAATTGTTTATGTTATTGAAATACTTGGTAAATCCATTACTAAGTATCATGTAAGAGTTAGAATTATATTTACAAGGAGTTTTGCTGAATTTATGTGCATCATGGATTCATTTTCGATATAAAATTAGAAATTTAAAAATTTGAATATAAAATTGAACATAAAAATTGACTAAATCTAAGGGACAATAATGATTAAATAATTTTTTTTTTTTATTTTTTTTTTGATTAAATAAATATTTTCGCTTGAGTATAAGTATTAAACAATTGAAAAAATTCATGATTCATTTTCGATATAAAATTAGAAATGATTTCCATGTAATGAAACTTATGGTTATAAACAATTAAAAATTTCCAGATGAATGAAAAACGTCATGATTATGGTATAAATGTTAAAAAAAATTATTTCCTAATTAAGTAATGATATACAATAATAATGATTTGATTAAATTGTTAAATATCTTCTAATAATTATTCAGATGTAACAAAACTAATGGCTATAAACAACTGTTCATTTTTAAATGACTCTAAGAAATAGAATATGAATACAAATAAAATTTCAAGATTGATTCTGATAAAAGGAATATTTATGCAGATTTAAAATTCATTGAAAATTATACAATTTAAAAAGATTTTTGATAAATATCACAATTATAGAACTAGATAATTAATAAACAAATATGATGTAAAAAGATGCAGAATAAAATTTAAAAATTAATACATATTTAAAATAATTGATTGAAAATGATATAATTGATTGGTGATCATATGAACGATTTATATTTATGATATATTGAATGATTTATATATGACATGATATAATAAAATATATATATATCTATACTTATTTATATCTATACACACATATTTATTTATATACAATTGTTTCTAGGTACCTTAATAATTTGTGTGTTTAGGCAAATTAATTAAATAGAAAGGAATGTTGGAAAAGGAAGAAAATAAATTTGTTAAAGTAACAAAAAAAAAATACATTCGTGGAATAAAATATTATGTTTGTTTTGTGTTTGTAGACGAATTAAATTACTTTCTTTTTTTTTTTTTGCTTCCAACAAGGGTTGGAGTTGTCATACGCTGTCTTATAAATCAAGGTGCAATGATTTAATGTATTTGTTTTAGTTAATTTCTGAATCAACGGTGCAATGATGATTTTGTTTTCTAAATTTGTTTTATGCATTATTTGCACGAAGAAATTTGTTTTATGTTATGCGAAGAAATTTGTTTTATGCGTAATGTTGTACGAAGAAATTTGTTTTACGAATTATGTTGTACGAAGAAGTTTGTTTTATGCATTATGTTGTACGAAGAAGTTTGTTTTATGCATTATGTTGTACGAAGAAGTTTTGATAAAAACGTTTGCTTAATTTATGTAAACTTAGTATTAATTTATAAATAATGGACGAAATCGATTTCTTGCGAGCAGGAATGCAGGAATGCTCAGCTAGGATACGGCCGGGATATGGGTAAGAGCTCATAAATATTTAATTAATATTTCGAAGGTCGATGAATATCTGCAGATTATGTCGAGAGAATTCGAAGTGCTAAAGCTAGATAGATTAAGCGAATATTTTGTTAGTGGTAAACAAGTATTATATTAGTATCATAAAATATATATATATGAATGTATATGGCCATTTGAAAGAAAATTATTTAGTTGGGGTGTTGATTTTAATAACCCTTCAAGGTACATGTGACAATAAACAATTAAAAGTGAAAGTAGCTGGGGTTTTACCAGGTGCAGAAAGATATCTCCTTTTATTAGTACTTCCATTGTTCGGCAATTCCTTGAAGATTAAAATTTCCCAATTGAAAATCCTTTCCTATTGAATGTGGCTGGAATTCCTTCCTAATGTTAGTTGGCTATGCTTATTGTTATTTCACCCTTTTGTCGACGTTTCTATTCTATTAAACAAGAAGCAATTAAATGAAGTATATCTAAGAATTAAGGGTTTTTACCTGTTTTGTCGGCGTTGAGACAATGCTGTGGAGGTTGTATTCCTTTTTTATAAATTTTCCAGTATTTTAATCCTGCAATAAAGTTTAGCATTGTACGGTTGCTAAATTCCCGTATTGTTTGTTTCTCTAAAATAAGAAAAGTATTAACAATTGCTCCTTATGACTCCTTTGTCGGTATCTAAATCTAAAATAAGAAATGTTTGGATTTGCTTTGTATCAATGCATTAGTAAATGCTTTGTATGATTTCCTTTATGACCTAAAATTCAATGTTTAAATAAATAGGGTGTTTAACCTAAAATTGTTAAGAATGAGAATGTATATTATTTAAAATTAACAATAATTAAATGTATGATGATTGGGGTGTATGGCCTAAAATTGACCATAATCAATGTTCAATTCACACTAACGAAATTGTTTAAATAAATAGGGTGTATGATCTAAAATTAAATGTTGAATTTGAAACGTGCATTGAAATGTTGAAATACAATTTTCAAAATGCCTGGGTGTATTTACTGAGATATTATGTTGAATTTATTTAAAATTTTTGATTAAAATGTTTATCTTTGAATTTAAATTTTGAAATTTTTCCTTGGACTAGAGTATTGTCTCCTCCCAACACCAGGAAAATTTGTCTAAATTTTCCGAAAATGTTTTTAAATTTTTGCTTTTCTTGGCCGTAGATTCATTTTATGTGTGTTTGTAGGTTTTTGTCGCAGATGTGCTTTTTTAATTTTGCTTAGATGCACTAATTTTCTTTCATTATTATTTAAGGTAATTAGTGCAGTCTGGTTGGAAAATATTTTGTAAATTTGGTACGGGCCATGATATTTTTTTGTGAATTTTCCCGTGGGCGTAAAATTTTTTAAATAAACGTTATCTCCTACATAGAAATTTTGTTGTGAAACACTTTTATTATAATATTTTTCCCTTATTTGTTTGGCTTTTTCATTATTATTTTTTGCCTGTTGACGCACTTTTTGAATTTTTTCATATAGACATTTTGTATGAATGTTAAAATTTTGAATGTCTTTTTGTGGATAGTTTAGTATCCAGGGAAATTGAAATTTGGTACCAAAAACTAGTTCATGGGGGGTAAAGTTTGTGGATACATTTTTCGTTGAGTTGTGTGCAGCGTTAATTAATGGCAGGTAATTATGCCAATTTTTGTCACTTTGGACATAGTGAGATATGTTATTGGCGATGTCTCTATGAATTCTCTCTAATCGTCCATTTGACGCAGGGTGGTATGGCGTCGTGCATACTTTTTTAATTTTTAACAGTGCACAGATTTGGAGTAGGATGGTGGACGTGAAATTGGTACCCAAATCTGTGAGTAGGTACTTTGGCGTGCCGTATCTGGTGAAGATATGGCTAACAATAATTTGAGCAATAGTCTCCGCTTTTTGGTTCGTAATTGGAAACATTTCCAAATAGCGGGAATATTGACAAATTATTGTTAATATGTATTTGTATTCTTCGCCTGTTATAATATTTGTTGATGGCTCTAGCGGTCCAACAACATCAATTGAAATAGCTTGCCAAACATTAGTTGGCTCGCTAAACGTGCCTATTGGTGGTTTATAGGCGTTGTC